>JADKLZ010078680.1:3563-18376 GCA_021533235.1 Biomphalaria straminea
TATATATATATATATATATATATATATATATATATATATATATAGTAAAAATATGTTTCTTTCATAGATCACGCTCAACAGCAAGAATTGCTAAATTGTTCAATCTATCTACTAGAAATGTTGACCTCAAGTAATTGAATTACACCCCGATATGTTATTTTTATCTTCTTTTGTCTTCTTTTCAGAAGATTTTAATAATTTCAGATTTCCATGAACTCCTGGAAAACCAGGAGGCCGCGGGAACCCTGTAATATAAGTGTCACAGTTAAAATATGATCTTTCCAAGGAGCCAATTTATGTGACGATCTTAATGACCTTACAAGGTGTCAATATGTCGCAGTTTCAATATGATCTTTCAAGATGTTAAATATCACGATCACAAAGGATCTTTTCGTGGTGCTGAAGCTCTTTGACCTAAGATCATAAGACTGTGACTTGCCGGGGATCTACTAAGTTGCTAGCTGATAAAATGCTTTAAGGTTATAGTAGTTAATTCACTGAAGAAACATTTTTCTCAAAACACAGAACTTTAATTTGAAACAAGTATCAGCTATTTATAATATATTACACAATTAAACTGTATTAAAAATTAAAATATTTGATATGATTCTACTGGAATAATCTACTCAATAAAATAAAGTGAGTCTGAGAATCTATTTGACAAATCTTATCAGTACGGGCTCATACTTCAGACTAGCAAATATGACACAGCTGTTCCATACGTTTCTGCCAAAATCTTCATGTGACCATTTCTAGGCTCACGATTGGTTGGCCATTCAGATTACAACATAACGTCATTCAGACCAATAGAAAAAAACTCCTATAAATAAATAAGCACACTAGGCGTGGCCTAACATTGAAAATGATATTGCCAAATTCGGACATGTTTTCAAAACCTATTGACGTCTGTAGACCTTGATATAAAAATAGATTGTGTATGTGACAATAAGTTGCAGTGGTCTATTTTGAATGATTTTCACTTAGCATTAAAAGGCCTATGAAAGTGTTCAAAGGTTGCAGTGGTCTAAGTCCTGCCGTAAATACACTAGTGTAATACTCGTTTCATGTCTGTGTAACAGCTAACTTTATCCTCCGAATTGGTCGATGTAAATAAGTAAATAAATACATGAATAAATAAATAAATATGCCTTCAAAGCTTTCTGCCATCAACGCAACTATTGTTCCTCTTATCAGCTTTCTAAACTATAGACAAATGAAGCATATTAACTTTTTCATAGTTTCATTTAAATTTGCCTCAGTTAATCCTTTTGTTTAATTTTTGTTTCTAAAGGACGTTTAAAAGGAGACTCGTGCAGCCCAGACGTCAAATGCTCAGACGACTTACAATGTGAGCTATACACTTGTCAGGAGGCTACAAATAAATACCAAGATTACGGTACATATATAACGAAATTTCGTTAGTACTAAAACGATTAACTAGTTTTACAAAGCTTATATTAACTACGTCTGTTAGGATCATCGAGCGCTTCCATCAAAGTTGCCTTTGCCTCATTATGGAAAACACTGACAAGGCTAAATTACAAATAACTTTTTTTCTGATGTAAAACAGTGACGCACTAATTACCATTCAACAGCTGAGCTGGTTCGTACACTGGTACTTCATTGGATACAACCGCATGCCAAAGGCTATCTTGTTTGGCGAGCTTAAAGGAGGACGCCGTAAGCGCTATAAAGATCAACTCAAGCGCCATTTCTCCCTTATAGGCATAAAAGAAAGAAGCTGGCAGCAGATGGCCTCTGAAAGAGAAAGTTGAAGAGCTTTCAAAAAGCTGCGTGACAAACATTTGAGACTCAAAGAAAAGCCATTATTGAAGACAGGCGCAAAAGACGGGGGAAAAAACAACTTAAACAGACCACTAGCTGACAATGGTTTTGTCTTCACGAAATGCGGGGAAAAAAGCAGGTCGCAAATGGTCTTGCGTAGTCATTTGAAACACTGCACTCATCTTTACTATGAGGAATCGAAGACATTGCCAACATTACCATATTTACTCATTCCGTTTTGTCTGTTTTTTCTCCAGTTTACTATACACGAATTAGATTTAAAACTTTGGAAAACTATTCATTGTGGATGACAACTCAAGAACCAATAATAAAAAAAATATAACCAACTAGTATTAGTTAATAGATTAGTGGTAATTAATTAATTTGTTTTATGTAGAAAAAGTGAAGATAAGACTAACAATATTAATAGTTATTGTAGCTATCACGAGGTGCTCCTCCTTTACTCAATATAAGCTTTGCTCTTTGCTTGTAGAAAAAAACATTTGCTTCTTTACAGTTATTTTTGATTTCTTTGTTTTCTGATATTTTTGAGGCAAAATGTAAACAAATAAATTGTATCTTTTTTTTTACGGCAGACTATGATCGATCCACTGCTATTGCCGTTGCTATGGTGATTGTAGCTGTCATTGGTTGGATTATAGTTCTTGCAGTCTCGATAGCGTTGGGTGTAATGTGTGTAAAATATCGCAAGCAACGGTAAGTTTAAATAATTAGTCTCATTGATGCGAAATGACTAGCTCATTATTCTTGCCGAGTTAATTATACATGTCAGGTTAATTATACATGTCAAGTTAATTATACATCTCTAGTTTGTTTTTTTTTTCTTTGAAACAAAGTATTCTAGTTGTAACAAAAAAATTCAAACACCAGCGTATGATATAAATTGCCCTCAAACAAATAAACTACAAACACACACATAATAATAATAATAATAATACTCACCACAAGAGGTTCTCAGGTCTACTGATCACCTGTTGTACTGGGATAGGCCTATTCTGACCGACAAAACGGTACATTTTAATCGCCCTGATCTGCTGCTTATAGTTAAAAAAGAAAAAGCGCTGTCATGATTGACATTGCGTACCACTATCTCATAATTTAAGAAAAACTGAGCTGGAAAAACAACGAAAGTATGGGAAGCTATGTTTGGAGATAAAGCGTTTATGAAAGTTATCTAAAATAACAATATACCCCATTGTCATATCAACCGGGGGGATAATAACAACTGACCTCACAGATACCTTCAAGGCTCTGGGCATTCCTAGGAACATTCTCGTTGCCTGTCAGATGGCGGTACTGTTGCAGACCTGCCACATCACCAGAAAATTCCTCAGTGGAAACTGATAAAGGGACTACGATGAATTTTGTCTCCCTTTAACGAAACTCGACCCTGGCTGCGCCAGAGAAAGAAAAAGCGTTATTTTTTAATAATAATAATAATAATAAGGCTTATCTTTGAGTCCGAAGATTAATGAGGAATGCAGTAATTTCCTTGGCTACCCAGCCTACATATTTCGCCGCATTCAGAGCAAGCTTAACCATTGTCCACAGCAACTTAGGCGAACGCAGTGGGTCACGCATTTGTATAGGCCCCAAGCTAATCCTAGTTCTAAATTATTAAATGTGACCATTTTATAACTTATAAACAAATTTTGCATTTGGAAATTTCCCGAAATTGCAAAATATAAGAACTATTCCTGGAAATCTACATGAATTCTTTAAATCATTTAAATTTACGCTAAGCTCTGCGCAATCCGTTTCACGTAGGACCCGCAATGGGTAAATATTTGCCATGCTATTTAGTAACGTGTTAACTATTACCTGTTCTCCAGCCCTCCACCTCTTTTCTATTCACCTTTAAAGTTAGTGGACTAACTGCAGACTAGCAGACATAAAAGATTGACCGTTCCATGACTTCCTGGTGGTGTCAGGAATGGTTGGGACTCAAAGGGTTAATGTTTCTTTAAAGAAAAATGCGTTTTACAATATTAGCGATTTTTTACAAAGTTTTTCTTTTACAAAACATGTGGCGCGCTAGATTGAACCACACCGCAGGCCAGAGTTGGTCTGCGTATTATAATTATAATTTTAAAAAAATATTATAAAATGAAATGGTGAATTAAATAAAAGCAATTCACACTATTTCCTATTTCTATAGATTGAGTCAGACCAACAATATTAATGGGGAAATTCAGCACCAAGGTAATATTGAGAGAGAGAGATAAAGAGAGAGAGAGAAAGAGAGAGAGAGAAAAAAGAGAGAGATAATGAGAGAGCGAGAGAGAGAGAGAAGAGAGAGATAATGAGAGAGATAGAGAAAGAGAGAGAGAGAGAAAGAGAGAGAGAGAGAGAGAGAAGAGAGAGATAATAAGAGAGAGAGAAGAGAGAGATAATGAGAGATAGAGAGAAATTGACAGAGAAAGAGAGAAGACAGAGAGAGAAAGAGAAAAGAAAGAGATAGTGAGAGAGAGAAAAGGGAGAGAAAGAGAGGGAGAGAAAAGAGAGAGAGATAATGAGAGGAAGGGAGAGAGAGAAAGAGGGCGAGAAAGTGATAAAAAAAGGGAAACGTGGAAAAAAACGGTAAGCTATTATGTATTTAAGAGAAATGAGCAGAAATATATTTCTTTAGAGATAACAAGAGGCAGAGAGAGAAAACTAAAGAGCAGCAAGAGATACATTTGAAGAATGTGAAGTAGAAAAAGAGAAGTTAAAGAATTATAAAGAAAAGAGAGATAAAGAGAAAGCACCATAAAAAACAATGAGTAAAGAAGAGAGAAAAACTGAAGAAATAAAAAAGTCAATGATATATATATAAGGAAGGAGCTAGAAAAAAATAATCGAAGAGAAATAAAATAAGTGAATTTAAATGTGAAAGAAACAGAGAGAAAAAGAGAAAAGGGAAAGTGTATTTAGAGAAAAAAAAGGTTAAGAAAGATAGAATAAAAGAGAAAAAAAAAAGAAAAGAAAAGTAAGGCATCAATGCAAATATCGTAGATAACTAATTGGCATCTAAAATAAATTATTTTGTTTTATATTTTCTAGTACTTCTAGTTTATGATTACTTAATACACAAAGTTATTATAGTTTATAAGCGCTCTTACACAACACTAAGTTAATCTTTCGTATGCAAAGGAATAAAATACAAGATTGTTAACAATAATAAATTGGCTTTTTATAGTCTAATTTACAAAAAATAAGTCTGTGTGACCAAAAAAAAAATTCTTTTTAGGCAGCTGGATATAAAAGCTAGTATAGATGTTTTGGTCTTCAAGTTCCTAACTAATAGGTCGTTGAATTAAAAACAAAACGATCTAACAAATCATGCTATGAAAGACTATATATTAGCCAGCCATTTGGTAACTCATGAATAATTAAAGGTCAATAAGGTCAAAGGTCAATATGATCAGACATTATACAAAGATTTGTTTGTCCTTAACAACGTTCATCCCCATCAGCCTACACCCTCGCCTATCCCTTAATCTGTTACCAGGCACCACAAAAGATCTGTTGACTGTCTTTCTCCATTCCTCTCCATCTTTTGCCTTGTATAAAATTTCATTCTTTCTTTTTATGTTCTCTTCAAAAAGTGTTCCTTTTCCGTCTCTTCATCTTGGTACTGTTCTCTGAAGTATGTTCTGTACCATTCCTGAAGACCTTGCAATGTGTGCATAGAGTTTAAGTTAACATCTATTGACAGTGGTTAGCAGGTCATAGTGTGCTCCAATTGCTGTATTAATCCTGTTTCTTAAGTCTTCATTCTTCATGCGATTTGTGCAATACCAATTATCTTTTATTACATAAAGATTCATTAATACTGTTATATTTCGTAACGTAAAGAGCCCAATCTTTAAAAAAAAAAACAACATATTTTTTAATTAATATTTTAATGCTTTGATTTGTTTTTTTTTAAGCGCCTATGCCAAACAACAGTCAGGGGTACATACAGACTCCTAACGAACAGAGCTTCCAGATCCCCAACCAACAGTACTTGCAGCCTTCAAATCAATTTATGCCTCCAAACTTTCAAGCTGTAAGCCCTAACCAGTACATACCGATGCAACAGGTTTTATCGGGTCAACCTGATCTGCAACAGCAGACAACACAACAACCCAACATACAGCAACATGTAGCACATCAACATGACATGCAACATCAGAATGGCCCGCAACAACAGCCACCGAATTATCCTGTCCTATCAAACACCACTCAAGCCAAAGACAACGAGGGATTTGAACCCAATTCGCCCAACGCTCCTGAAGATGATGATATATATCTTAATGTTAATAGTGTAGTAAGCAAATAAAAAAGTGACAAAAACGCTGTAACAAAAAAGTTCACACTTTAAAATAGGTGTATATCAGATGAAAGGTACTTATGTATGTGGATACTATTCTGTCTTGTATAGAAGCGGCAGGCAAGGAATATGTCTGTGAGTGTGTGTCTGTGTGCCTGCGTGCGTGTGTGTGTATGTACAAACAAAAATTCTCTACGGCTAAACATATTATAATGAATTTTGTTTTGTTTTTGTAAGCTCACCTTCCATGCTTAAAGCGCTATCGTGGAATCACTTTTGTAGGTTAGAAAGTTTCGATGCTGCCAATTCAAAAAAGCATTTTTTATTTTATCTTATTTTATCTTATAAAATACAGATGTTACTTCAAAAAAAGAAGATGATTACGTCCTACGCGTCATGCATTCAGTCTTGCATATTAACCAATGACTTAAATTCTGCCAAGTCACTGGTTTTCCTGGCAATCCATTCCATTCTCTAACAGCGCTAGGGTAGAAGGAGCTTTTGTACAAATTTGTCCTAGCATATGACACGAGGAATGTGCTTTTATCTTTGTGTCTTTTTGAGTATTTTACTAAATTTTGTTTTTGAATTTGAAGATTATGGTTCAGTGTTTTAGGTATAATTGCTACTTTACTTTTAAGTTTTCTGTCTTTGAAGGCTTTTTAAATTTTAAAGTTGATGAAGTCTGAATTTAATCTAACCTACCGCTAAGCTATCAGATTTATCACAAAAAATAGAACGTTTTATAGACTATTATTTATAATTTGTATCAAAGGACCTATTTCTATACACAAATCGACAATCAATCATCCGATAGAAATGAGATGTACGACTGGACATCAGCTAAGAGCGAAGTGACGTCGCCAACAAAGCCTATACAAAAAGCGACAATCAATCATCCGATAGAAATGAGATATACGACTGGACATTGGGTTAGGCGTTGGAGGCTCTGGCAAGGTGTATCACTGTGCTGCAAACTGCCAGCACATCGCCGACTTGTTCGACTAAGAACCCTTGAGGAATTGCTGGCACGACATGGCCTAAATTGTGCCGATGTGCTAATAACTAAAAGCTCAAACTCAGAATAAAAAACGTAATTTAAACCTCTGTTCTCTGTAGCTATGCCTAAATAGTGGACAAACTTTGGAAGTCGACATTGAGGCAGGTTTACGGTATTTAAAAAAATACGAAACTAAATACAATATAGGCTACCAGATCTGGGTATATTTAAAACTAGAATCTACTACTTTTTATTTTCATTGTAAAGCGCTTGTAGAAACCAGATCTACTTTTAGTTTGAATCTGGATAGAAGCATTGGCACATATTTCGGGAATTTATTCATTATCTGGTTGTAATCTAGATCTAAATATGTATATTATTTTAGAGTTTTTAACAACCCAAATACGACTATTGTCAAGAGAATCTAAATAAGATGTAATATACTTGATAAAGATCTAGCTGTAGACCATTCAAAACTATGATAATGATACTTGTAAATGTAATTATATTGAAATTATTATTCTATTTCAGACTATACAGCAATAGAAAGATAATATTCTTGAAATTTCTTAGACACTCTTAAATATATATAGACCTAATATGTTGAACCGACATCAGAGCGTCTAGTCATTAAAAAATTGATTTAAACTAATCTAAATCCTAGGCTACTGGTCTAGATTAAGCCCACATACATGATAAATAGAAGTAAATAATTAAGAAAATCTTCCAAACACTAAAAATTTGTAAATCAATATTAATGACGAAATTAAATTCCGACATTAAATATATTTGATTCATTATTAAGTATATATTCATATATTAACTGTAATTGTATCAATTAGTTTGAGTTATGTGATTAAATTTGTCATATATCTAGACAATGAAGAAATATATTCAAAATAGAGATAGAAATTAGACATTGATTTTGTGTAGTACAATTACATTCTTTTAGTTCCTTCGATACACCATGTTCCTATCACTAGCATAGAAGAGTTGGAAAAGGAAGCTGAGAGAAAGAAGGGAGGGGGGGGGTATCTGTGTGAATGTTACAGAGACACTTTTTAGAAACGCATAAATAAAAACGTGTTTACTCAGGGCTTAGTCCTTCTCAAAGGGAAATAATGCAACATATACCAACACATCTGTCAAGAATGATTTCTTTCCCTTGTTCAAGATACCAATCGAAAGGATTAATTACCAATTGTCAACGAACTAAATGGTCATTTTATTTATTGATAAGTGTTTGGCCAGGTACAAGAAAAAATTGCGCAAAACGTCATCCTGATCGGATGTAGGGGGGTAAAGGTGTACAAACTTATTTACCAGACAGAGCGACTTGATATAAGCTTTGGTAACATTTGCAAGTGGTGACGGAGTCTCCATTGGAAGATAACAATACAATATGATATTTGGAGGTGGCATTAGAATTGTGGATGTTCAACTGAATAAAAAATACCAATGTTTAAACTAACTAAATTAGAAAAAAGTTTAACACTTCTAGTATTCAAGAGCTGAAGATGTATCTAGTTATTGTGTTAGGGGAGTAAGATGCCTTTTACTTGGAAGATTTAAAAAAAAAATGTGTAGTTATCGTTAGGGCGACCTTTTTACATACGAATTTCGGATATTAAGGACCGAACAATTTTGAGGTTAGGAGATCGAAGGGTGATAATGTTGGTAATTTTATAAAAATGTGTTGCTTTGGGAAAGGGAGGGGGTTCAAATACTAAATGCGAGCTGCACCATAGAAAACGTATATAATGCTATCCACTAAAACTAATATGTAGTTAAAAACTATTTCATCGTAACGAAAACGAGACATGACAGGTACATTCCTCACTCTTCCATTGTTTACACGAGAACGAGGCTGCGAGACCGTAACATGCAGGTTAAAGACGAATTTAATTTCAACCAATAGATTTTCTTAGTATATACCTCCAATTAACATTAATTAGTTTTTAATAAAAAATAAAAATAATTATCATATGCAATAGTAATGTCTAAACATTTTTGTGTATGTTTGACTGTATTTCAGATGTAGTAACTAAATACAGGGGCTCCGTTGCCTCGCTATAATTTCATTTTAAACACAATTAAACACAAAACAATTATTCACGGATATCCACAACCTTTGTACGTGTCTTTGTTTTTATTCATCCAACCTGCTCACACTAATTGTCCCAGTTCACTACGATACATTAGCATAAATTATAATTTAATAAGTACAAGTAGCGTCCCCTTTCAGACCTTGCGATCTATAGGGCAGATGATGTAAATTATTGTAAAGGTCATTTGTTTCTGTGGTTAATGAGGTTGTCATGTGGCCATGTCATGTTGAGAATCCCAAAATTAAAATTCCCAGTGTTATCCAGGATTTAAACTAGGAACCTTCCGTTTCCGAAGCCAAGCGCTTTTTCATTCAGCCACCCCCGCCTCCATCATACACTTTTTGTATAGTTTTATAAAAATGGAAATTATGTTTTCTTACAACTGTGCACCTCAGAACGATAACAAACTACAGCAGATACACAGACACTGTCTCTAGACCTACAAGACACGCGTCCACACACAACCATCGTTTCATGAACTGACTTCCTATCACTTTATGTTCTTTCTGTTTTTCTTATGTACTACTTATGTACTACTTATGTACTACTTATGTACTACTTATGTACTACTTATGTACTTCTTATGTACTACGTATGTACTACTTATGTACTTTGTCGTCGGGTGCTGCGACAGCTAACGTAACCAAATCCCTCCACTTTTCTCAGTCAACAACTGTTCTTTGTAGGATATCAAGAGTCCTGTCCATTCTTTTACGTTGTCCAGTCAGCTTTTCTTCGGGAGACCCATCCTTCGTTCTCCCTCCACTGTACCTTGAAGTATGGCCTTAGCTAGTGAGTCATGTCTTACAATACGACCGAACCAGCTCAACTTTCATCTGTTAACAGTATTGAGGAGTTCCTCTGTTGTGCCAGCCAGTTTTTAACTAATAACAATGGAAAACTTTTTTTTTTCATGCTTATCTTACATGTTTTCTATTGCATTTACTTTAAAAAGCTTGAATTCTTCTTTCAGCTCTAGCGTTAAGTGTCCAAGGTTCAAAACCAGGAGTAGCCTACTGAGACTAATAGCGAAAAATACAACTTTAATTTTACTTATTTTTTTTTATATTGCAAGATTTTAAAGCCAAATAAATAAATAACCTTAATAACCCATAACATTTACTTTTACTATTGTTTACACAACGGATTGCAAATATATAGCTCTTATAATAAATTTAGGAGGCGAGGTGGCTGTGAGGTAGAGCTCTTGGCTTCTGAACCTAGCGTCCCGAGTTCTTATCCTGGTGAAGACTGGTGTTGGTATTCGAGATACCAGGGCGTCTCTAAGTCCAACCAGCTATAATGGGTACAGGTAAAGTAAAGGCGGTTGGTCGTTGTGCTGACCACATGACACCTTCGTCAACCGTTAGCCACGGATTCAGATTACCTTTATCTCATCTGCCCTATAGACCACAAGGGTAACTTATAATAAATTTAGAGCTACATATAGCCCATATAAAAGCAGATCTCTACATCGTCTAGTGCTACGGACATTTAATTCAGTAATAATTATGTCCACACTCACGTGCGCTTCAATCTCTGCTTCAGTAAGAATACAAAAGTAATTCAAACACAGGTTATAAAATCTGCGACAGATTCACAAAACTTTTAAATCTTTTTCCCAAGCTGTGTACCTCAGAACCATAGTGTTCCGCCATACTTGAATAGATTCTCCATAAATTACTGGAATAATTAGCTAAAAGTCCAGACACATCCTTTATCTTCAAAGCAACTATATCAGCTTTATCCGCCATGTGTACAATTTTTTTTATTTTTTTATTAATGGAGTTATCTGACCATATCTATTAATTATAGTTGATTCTCATATACTTAATGCCTAGACCAAACAATGTTCATATGTAACTGTAATGTAATGACACAAACATGAATACTCCACGACGCCTTCACATAGGTGAATATAGAATATTATCTTTCATAATGATTATAATCATATTAATCTATATTTAAACAAATGTCAAGCCACTTGGTTCGTTCAGCAATAATGTCGTTTCATTAATTTTCAAGTAAAGGTTTATGTTACCAATGAGATTGGTAGGTAGATCTAGTTACTTAAAAGTTATACGACTCTCAATCTCTCAATCCTATACGGTATACCAATAGATCTAGATATAGATTTTTTTTTGTTACCCTTTGTAATAATAGTAATACCTCCGTAGCCAGAAAATAAATACAGATATAACGTAGGTCTTGCCTTTTTCGTTGGGCGCCACTTGTTATGACACAAGACTCTTCGAAATAATAACACACTCAGGGTTTTATCTATATATACTTTAATAAGAAATCGTGTTCTCAAAACAAAACCATTTTCCTTTCGTATCTTGTCAGTTTCTGTCTACTTCCTCTTTTTAACCTCTCTTCCTTTCATTACAGAAATTCGCACCTTTTTCATTCGCACCATGCTGCGCTACGACCGTAACAGGGATGAAGAACAGTTTACAAAGACTGGAAAAAAATGGATACCTTTGGTTTTCTTCTTGAACCAAGACACCATTTTTCTACACGAGACTTGCCTGGTCTTGCTGAAATCTTCGGAAGGCCATAAGTGGCTCGCGTACTGTGTGCTGCTTCAGTCGAGACGGTTTGCCAGGTGAGGGTAAGCCAGAGTTAGTACCTGACGAAACTATGGCCGACTAGAAATTGTTGGCAAGTTAGTATCATAGCTGAGACTTTTCGGACAAGGAACGTGAGCTTTACAGAGCAATGAATAGACCAGACCGAAAGGATGCATGGTGGCGTTTGAGTTGAGCAGAGCAAATGATTATTGCTCAGTTCCGTGTAGGGCACTGTCCGATAGGGCGTATTTCGGGCGGTGGAGAGAGAACCTTGATACGAGGTGCCGCCATTGCATGGAAGACGACGAAACCGTAGACCACATTCTGCACGATTGCCGGGTCTTGCATGAAGGACGATTGGGACAAAGTGTTGGAGAAAATACTGGTGCATGTACGACGAGAGGGTTGTCCTTGTACGGGGATAAGGCAACCTTAAGATTCACTGCTCGCTTCCTCTCACGTGCTCTAAGGGAGTAGCTCTCAGCATGTTTATTATCAATGGGGTTTCTGACTCGGAGAAACTATGGTCTCTATCCACCACCAGCAAGTAAAGTCTAGTTGCGGCTGCATGGCGCTCAAGTCGAATTGGACTACCAGGGCCATCAGGCGTCCCCTAGCAAACGGGGTGGGACGTTTTGGAGCACTGTGGGACATGTAGAGCACACTGGTCATCCACTGCACCCCAAACCAGCTCCAGTTGTCTGGACTCTGTTCAGCCACTGGATCCAGCTGGCTAGGGTCGAGAGAGTGAGGCTGATGCAGCGCACATCTCCCTCACTTTAATACATTTTCATCGCGCGAGCAACATTATCATCTCTCATGTTCATCAATCAAAAAGCCCTGCGGCGATAGGCAAGTGGCGAAGTGGCAGGTGTGGATACACTGGCAGCCATAGCCATAAACCTACACTTAGGCGGCCCAGACTATGTGGTCGCTTGACAGTGACTGGGACAGCACTGGAACTCGGCAGCCGTCTGAGCGTTTAAGCAGCCCCTTTTAGGAATGCACTGCTTACATTCATGGCTGGGAAGCATTAGCTCTAGATCGCTCCGCATGGCGAGAAGCTATGGGTCTCGGAGTCTCAGGTTTTAAGCAAGAAGAGTGGCCTTATTTAAAACCTCTCTCAATGGCAGGCCCGTCCATTCTTTTATTACATAATATAGTATCACATTTTGATAAAATTGAGCATTTTTAATTACATTTTTTTTGGTAATTACATTTTTGGTGACTGCTTTTTGAATACGGAAATAAAATATATTTATCCACTTTATTTGTGATGGAGAATACTTGAATACTGATAAGAAACGTTCTTAAAATAAAAACGCATAGAAAATTGAGAAAAGTGACGACGAGTAATAAAGAGTATTCTCTTTTCTTCAACTACAATTACTATCCTGTTAACTTCATATTTCTACACGGTCAACGTCTGCCATAACATCCTGTAACGCGCTTAAAAAATAATGTAAAAAAAATGAGTGCATGAAAAAAATCCAGAAAGAAAAACTTTCCAAACCCGAATCAAAGAGATAAGAAGTTTAAAAAGACCAACATTCGGAACAAAGTAACCGAAACTTGAAGCTATAAATAACTATGGAAAGAGATAGATTAAAAGGTCTTTTTCTTAAAATATCCCTGTTTAAGTTACTCCTTCATGAGACCTGGATCAAGGAACCTTGACAGGTGATCTCGAAAACAGCTCTAACGATTTTTTCTTTAAAATATGTTGATGTAAATCTCTGAATTACTAGCCTGCTGGCAACACGAGGGAAACTCTGGTTTGACCGATATAATTTTAATAATTTTTCATAGTTAAAAAAAATTTACTTTGGCTTGACTAGCATTGGTCAGGTATAATGTTTAGAAATTATACGATAACCGGAGTTGCTTCAATTTTATTGAAAGAATATCTAAGCTTTACTAGTATTTTTTTTTTACGTAAATATAGACTACATCTTAAGAGTTCTAAATCTGATGTCCATATAATAATTTTATCCATAAAATAATGATAGAAATATGAATTCCCGCAGGCTAATAATATAAACACACATTTAAATACATTCGCACATCTGACGGTGTCAAAATCACAGGTTTCGATTGCCAATCGGAATCCATGCTTTTTTTTGTATAAATTTTTTGAAAATAGTTAATATATTTTTAAAAAATGAAGGTTTTGTCTTTTGAACAAAATGCATTTTTAAAATGTTTTTCTCGTGAATGTAAATAATTTAACTTGCATTAGAATATCATTGTGGTGTAAACAATTTTTAATCCAATATCTAAATTTGTATTTTAATAAACATATGTGACAAAAAACAAACAAACAACTGCAGTCGACTATCAGGAAGTAGATTGAAAAACAACCGGGATACAAAAGTAACAGGAGATTGGTGACAAGAGTCAGAGGAGTCTCTTTCTGCTAGACCTAAACAATGTGCTCTTTCAGTGTTCAGTTTCTTATTCTTATCTTTTTCACTTTGGAGGTAAGTCTGACTAATATATCTTTAAATCTTTAAAAAATTAAGCCAAATCTTTTATAAGGGCTATAACTCTGCACTTACACCTATATATCTCAATAACGTATAAGCTATTTCTCTTATTTAAAATATATATATATATATAAAGAGAAAGAAATACAAATACTTAATTGGCTAATTTTTTTTTTTTATTAATGTTTTGTTAGGTACAACAAAAAGTTCTTTTTTGTTTTCACTTGATCCGAGAACACGTCTAAAAGAAATAACATTGAAAGTGAGGCCTCATTTAACACTATACTATTTAGATATGTGGGAAGCGTGGTCAAGAGGCTAAGTACGCTTGACTTGAAGGGGGCTTGAGGTTCGACTCGGGCAGAGTTGTGTTTACTGAGCGCCTAAAGGCAGCACGGAAACTAACTCCTAGATACCCCCTCCCCCAAATGAGATTGGACCATAGCGCTCTGAGCATGCTATAAGCATGAAAGTAGAACTATATAAAAGCTATAATAATAATTTTGATGTAAAGGTTTTGTCAGTGTTCACTTCATTTCAGTTTGT
>JADKLZ010078705.1:1187-16716 GCA_021533235.1 Biomphalaria straminea
GACCTTTTGTTATTACTTGTTTCTCTTTGTTTTTCAGAAATATGACCAGAGTGCAGTGTATCCCTCTGGAGTTTTAGACCCAGACAATTTCAGACTTTGCCTTCAGCTATTTAAACAGAAGAAACCCACAGTGTTAGCTGCCCCAATGGCAGCGTCTGCTTGTGTTTCCTAACTTGGACGTGTCCCTGAGAGCAATGTACATATTGTTTGACTTAGTTCACAATACAGTCATTGACTGGTTTTATATATTTAGAGAAACCAAAATAACGGTTTGCATTTGAGCTCACAGGTCTGAGTTAATTTATAGTATTTTATGTTCTGTGTATAATAACTTGTGTATATTACTGTTTATTATGATTAACAATGAAAATATTTTGTTTCAAATTGTTTATAAATAAATGTTTTGAAATATTTTTTTTTTGTTGTTTGTATCATGTCTCCTACTTGTAATATCCTGTGTTTTCTGTTTCAAATGTTGTGACCATGTGAAGAATGTTTAAAGTGTAGTAAGTCTAAAGGATGTCCGATTATGTGAACGGTACAACACATAATTAAACAAATAATGACTTGATTGTCAGTGATCATTTCTAAAGAATGAACATGTTACAAATTAACAGCACACACCAGTAGGAAAATGAAAGTCCAGTGGCTAAATAAGTTAGTGGATTACTTCACATTCAGAAAACATTCACATTTCCTCCCATTTGCAGTAGCACTAAACAAATGTAAATATCAGTCACAGCTCAGTATTTTAATGCTTCATATAGATCAAGATGTTTCTTAATCTTAAAAGGTTAGAGTGTACTTGTAACAAATGTCACTAGATGTTAAGAAGTTAGGTTACAACTATAGATTTCAAATTTGCATTTCAACAATAAATTTTGTTTTAGAATTGAAAGCAATGGAGATGTTTAAAACGGTATAGGTACTGGTACTATTTAGAACTAGATTCTATATAATTGATCTCAAAATATTGTAAGTGGGCCCTTTTTACTAGTCTTTATTGAAGGCCAGTAATCCATTTTTTTTCACACTTGGACTAGGTATCTATATATAACGGACGTGTGTCTCGGTGTAAGATAACATGTCCTACCCTTCCTAGGCATGAATTTATCGCTAACCTTTTTCAAGATAAAAAAAAAAAAAAGAAACTTGAAATCAAAGTTTCTTTAACCATGCATATATGACACTATTAATAATTAATACCGTTATTGGATTGAGACCCAAATACTACCAAAGATTAAATCCACTAGTAAAAGATATATACACTGAATTCACACGAAGGTACGCAGCCAAAAAAAGCCAAAAGATAACAAATCTCCAATTAAAGAGCTCATTATCCAAGATAGAAATGTGTTGCTAGATTACGCAGGCGCCAGTATTGTCGTTTTGTCTTGCAACTCACTGTTTGGAAATATTTGTGTTACACGATCAACTTCATTTATTTTTAGCGACATTTCAGACATTCAATCAGGCTGTCTTACGTAAGGTTTCATGATTTATATATTGAGGGACTATCAGCACTGCTTTTGCAATTTTGTTGCCAGGTATCGGTTTAATGATAATTTTAACTTTAAAGGCCTCAGACATCATTTTTTAGCGAACCTTAGGGCCTACTGGTAATCTAGGTGTTCTGTTAATATTAGCGCTAACAAGTAGTAAGGTAGTTACACGATCAACTTCATTTATTTTTAGCGAACTATATCTTGTTCGAGGGCTAAAAAAATTAAAATATTTTGGCATTGATGGTCCACTGCTGTTACCTGTTACCTATCCCTTAGTCTGGTGGACCGTTGGGGCGCCAAGCAAGACATGTGGACCATCTTTCTCCAATCCTCTCTATCCTTTGCCCTGATTAAAACCTCGTTCAATGGTAGGCCTGTCCATTCTTTGATGTTGTCTTCCCACCGCTTTCTCTGTCTGCCTCTTCTTCTTTTTCCTGGAACTGTTCCCTGGAGGAAGGTCTTAGCGAGTCCCGAAGATCTTGTTACATGGCCATACATTTTAAGTTTTCGTTTCTTCACAGTATTTAGCAGGTCATCATGGGGTCCGATCGCTGCAGTAACCCTGTCTCTAATCTCTTGATTTGTGATGCGGTCTTTAAATGTGATGCCTAGGATCCTTCTGTAGCATCTCATTTCCATTGCTAGGATCCTCCTCTCTAGCTCTGCAGTCAGCGTCCAAGACTCACAAGCATATAGAAATGTGGCCATGACCAGGGAGCGCATCAGTCTGATTTTGGTGCCGAGGGCTAAGCCTTTGTCTCTCCATATCAACTTGAGTTTAGAAAGGGCCGCTGTGGACTGTGCTATTCGGACCATTAGTTCGGGCTTTGTTCCCTCATCCGAGACAATAGCTCCGAGGTATTTAAAGCTGCTAACGCTAGTTAGCTTTTCGCCTCCAATACTGATGGCCTTTGTAAAGCCCTGTTGACTATTGGTCATGATTTGGGTTTTTTCTGCATTTATTTGCATGCCATAAGCTGCTGAAGTCTTGTCAATGCGCATCACTAGGTCGGCTAGTTCGTCTTCTGTCCCTGCTAGGCCATCAATGTCATCTGCGAAGCGCAAGTTTGTAACTTTTCTTCCTCCAATGCTTACAGTACCTTCAAATCCTTCGAGAGCATCTTCCATTATTCTTTCAAGGAAGATATTGAAGAGTGTTGGTGAAAGGAGGCAGCCTTGTCTTACTCCAACTGTGGTTTTGAACCATTCCCCAATATTGTTGTTGAAGTACACCGCACTGGTGGCATCCTTGTATAGGTTCTGGATAACTTTGGTTTTGTTGGTATTAATGTTATATTTTTCCATTGTCGCCCAGAGTGCCCTGTGCCATACTCGATCGAAAGCTTTCTTGAAATCAATAAAGACATGGAAACTGCATGAGTGGATTAAAGATTTTCTGATAGAGAGAGAACAAACTGTAATAATATAGAATCTATGGCTCTAAATCAACACCAATAACAGTAAACTCAGGCGTACCTCAAGGAACAGTCTTAGGACCACTACTATTTTTAATTTACATAAACGATTTACCAATTTGCATTAGTTCAGGAACAAAAGTTAGGCTATTCGCAGACTATTGTATAATATATAGAACAATAAAAACAACACAAGATAAAGAAATTTTTCAAAGAGAATGAGATCTAGATGAATTACAAAAATGGAAATCAAATTGGAGCATGCCTTTCCACACAGAAAAATGTCAGTTATTAAGAGTAACAAACAAAAAACTAAAAATTAATTCCCCTTTTTTATTCATGGTAAACATTTAAAGACCGCATCGCAAACCAGGAGATTAGAGACAGGGTTACTGCAGCAATCGGACCCCATGATGACCTGCTAACTACTGTGAAAAAAACGCAAGCTCAAAATGTATGGCCATGTAACAAGATCTTCGGGGCTCGCAAAGACCTTCCTCCAGAGAACAGTACCAGGAAAAAGAAGAAGAGGCAGAAAGAGAAAGCGATGGTAAGACAACATTAAAGAATGGACGGGCCTACCACTGAAAGAAGTTCTAATCAGGGCAAAGTATAGAGAGGAATGGAGAAAGACGGTCTTCAAGTCTTGCTTGGTGCCCCAACGGTCCGCCAGACTAAGGGGTAGGTAACAGGTAAACCAGTAACACAAGACTAAAAACGCAAAATACCTAGATGTTATAATAAATGAAAAACTGTCACGGAATTCCCATATTGATGAAACAATAAAAAAATCAAACAAAGAATTAGGGTTTATTAAAAGAAATTTCTATAAATCCAATAAGAACAAAAAAATAAAATGTTATTTAACCTTGGATAGGCCTATAATAGAACATGCATCCTCTGTTTGGGACCCCTCAACTCAGGAAAACATTAAGAAACTGGAAAAGTCACAAAATAGATCAGTGAGATTCATAACAAATCAATATTCACATTTGACAAGAGTAACACCTTTAGTAAAATCATTAAATTTAGAAAGCCTTCAGGACAGAAGACTCAAAAGTAAAGTAGCAATCATAAATAAAACACTGAACCGTAATCTTCAAATTCAAAATTCAATAAAATACCCAGAAAGACACAAAGAAAAAGGTACATCCGTCGTCCCATATGCTAGGACAAATTTTTACAAAAGCTCCTTGTACCCTAGCTCTATTAGAGGATGGAATGGATTGCCTGGGCTAGCTAGGAAAACTAGTGACTTGGCAGAACTTAAGTCATTGGTTAATATGCATGACTGCAGGACGCATTGGGCGTAATCATCTTCTTTGAAGTAACGTCTGTATTGTATAAGAATTTAAGATTGTTGAAGCTCTTCAATTTAAAAAAATAGGGAAAGTTTATTCGCATCCCAATGGAAGAATCCAAATGTTGCACGTTTCCCTAGCCTTTCAAGTTTTAAGAACTCGCAAGTGACAATGTTAAGCTTGTAAATATAGATCTAGGTAAGAATTTGGATCTCTTTGGCAGTTATAGCACATTTATGACATTTTAAGTGCTTTGACTTTGTTTCATTTAAAAATTTGTGTTTAGCATTTTAATGATTTTTGGAAAAGCCAAGCAAGGGGTTAGCCTAGCTGAGGCTGAGGGCGAGGGCCAGTCTGAGTCTCTCTGCCTAGTGCCAGCTCTAGATTATGATTATCAGATAGTATACTATACTACTATATAGATCTAGTCAGTATAGTATAGTAGGCCTGTAATCTAAATCTTTTTTTTTTTTATCTAGGAGCAATTCTCCATGCTGCCTTTATTAGGCTATAAATAAAAATTCCTATAGTCTTCATTAGATGATTAGTATTAAAACTCGAGGTCCCTTCAATTAAATAACCAAGCAGTGTTTGACAGACATCCCACATCATCATGGCACATCAAATATCTATCTTATCTAGATCTAGTCTATTTGTGTTTTAATTACGTTAACAGTTTTATTTAAAATGGCAACATGAAACAGAAAATAGGCTACATTTAGATTTTTACAATAAATAAACAAACCGATATTCACCATGAACCTCTAAATCTATATGAAGTATATGCTGTATACTGAGGTCTATAGCTTCATTGTAAATATAGGATTTTTGTTCTTTTCTACACAGGCAATGATAACATTGTAGGAGGCAACCTGAAATTAATATTGTGCCTTCTCTGGCATCTTATCATCAGATATCAGATAATTAAGTTCTAACAAGTCAGCGGTCCCGCCCAAAAAGTTGATGCCCTCATGGTCTCGTGCTTTGACTCAGATCTCAAATTTCACTGCAGTTTGGCGCAATGGCATAGCACTACAGTGAGTTAATGCAAGTATTGAACTGATAGGGTCTTTAGTGTTAAGTTCTTGTTTGTTGGCATTAATAAAGCCGAAAACAATACATGTATTTAGATGCATGAATTTATTTCTATTGATTGAAACATCTATAGAACAACTGGAAAGACTAACTACAACATCATATCAATGTTTGCCAGCAATCATAAAAAAGAGTTGATCAACCAATGGGCATTAAGAATCACAGAAAAATGACCATATCAAACAAACTGGAATGTATTAATTTCTTTTTTAGCTAAGAGCAATCTATAATCTTTTAATTCAGAACAGGATACATGTTAATATATTCTCTTAACTGAAAAAAAAAACACAAATCACCCCATGGCACAGACTGCAAAATAACTTACAGTTCAGCAGCAAAAAGCTGTTGAGATGAAGAGGAAGAAAGGTAGCTTAATCCGTAATGGCCATTGTCTCCAAAATAATAGTATACTTTATTTACTTAACTGAAAGTTCTATAGGCGTGAGTTCAGAAGACATAACATTTTTAGATGGAGTACAAAAAGCTCAAATGGGTAAATGAAATATAAGGAAAGATAACATTCTTGGTCATTATGCTGGTAAAATATCACCAAAATCACCATCACAAACCAAGGAAACCTGTACATTCTACTTGCATTCTCTTTATGTCTTTAACTTTACTACAAGTGAAATTATAGCTACATGAAATTGATGTTAAAAAAGGTAATGCTTATTTCTGTAGGCTGGTATAAATAGATGTCTGTCCTATATATTCAAACACTCTATTTTAAGTTATAAATAGATGTCTGTCCCATATTCAAACACTCTATTCAAAGTTATAAATAGATGTCTGTCCCATAATCAAACACTATATTCAAAGTTATAAATAGATGTCTATCCCATATTCAAACACTCTATTCAATGTTATAAATAGATGTCTGTCCCATATCCAAACACTACATTCAATGTCTCACTCTCCCTACTACAGTTATGATTATAACAAAGTTTTTAATTGTTATGAATCTTTGTTTCAGTGCATTGGTTGACCATCTCAAACCAGGCTTGTCCCCCAATTGGTCAAAATTATCACTAAATGACAGGTATTTACATAATTAACCTGATTTATCTTGAATTATTACCTAATAATATTCTTTCAGAAAAGAGTTCAATACAATAATTCTCAAAAAAAAAAAAAGGTATCATTACTTAGCCTAAAACAATCATTGTCGTTTTTGTGACTGATAAGGTTAGCAACCTTTATGTTTTTTTTTGGTGCCTGAATATAGTTAGCCACGCATAAAAACTGAAAGAAACATCAAAAACTACTTCCAGTCATCTTTTTGCTGCTGAGCTGTTGCCAATTTTGCAGTCATGCTGCATTTTTTTTTTTCAGTTCTTCAGCACTGCCATACAGGGTGTTGGTTATGTTGGGCTGTAGTGGTAGTAGGTTTTGCCTATGGTGGATAAAATTGGAACATTCAAAGAGGATATGATTCACATTTTCATAAGGTTAGGTACAGTGTCTACAGAGAGGGTGGGATTTTTTTCATTTCTTAGATGGAAGAAATTCGCAGAAGGGCAATGATACTTTATAAGAACATAACAAAAAACATTTTAATTGTGAGGCATTGTCCAACATGATTCACGATTTTTTATTTGTATGTATTCTTTGATTCTGTAACATTAAAAGATGTATTTTTGTGAAAATATTCATTAATTATTTATAAGTTCTATATTTTTTTAACATAAATTCTAACTGCAACATTGCAATAATTATTATTGTTATTTACTACCATATAACCAGCTTTAATGTTTTCTTTTCTCTGGGCAGTATTCAGAAATGTAGAACAGCTATGCACCTTGCGAAAGAGCATTTAAATGTCCCAAGGGTAATCTCCCCTGAAGATTTTGCCAGTTGTAATCTAGATGAGTTATCTGCCATGACTTACTTGTCCTACTTTATCTGTAAAAACTCTCCAGGCTATTACAACACACTCAACTGGGTTTGCAAGCAGCTGAAGACCACAAACATTAGCAATTTAAATGTAAGAGTCACTCATTTTCTGAATGCATTTGATTTTGCACATAACATTATCTTAATTTAGTTTTAGATGTTATTTAAAAAGTTTATTTAACAAGTACATCTAGTTAATGTCTGTAGAAAGAAGGGAAGGCAGTGACATTTACTAGTCTCAAAGTTTCTTTGACTAATGATATACTAAGGTAAAGTGTTACTAGCACAATGTCTAGTGACATTTAATTTATTTATATGACTCCAGGTACTTAAAAGTGCTTGAACAGTTTATGTCAGAAAATATCATCACCATGTTTCACACCTGAGGTCTTGTGGATCTTAAGGTTATCCTCAAATAAATAGCCAGCTATTCCTAAATATGTTTCCACAATCTATTGGGTTATTTTTACCTGCATCACCATTTCCCTTTTATGGCTTTCAGCTTCGGAACATAAATTCTTTCTTAAATTCTTCCTTTATGGCCATAGCTGCTCTGCTTGAAAGGAAAGGATTATTTTATTCATTTTGCATCTTGTTTTTTTTCTTCACACTGACTAAAATGATGGGTATTATTTATGTTGCCATGTACATTCACTTGGTGGGGAAGTACCTGGTTGGCCTAACTTAAATAGGAATGTTCACCTGGCCAATTGTCAGCTAGGTTTTTTTTAGAAGTATCTGCTCAACAATTATTTTAAAAAGTGAATTTACTTAAGAGTTTTAAAAATTATGCTATATATGATAAAATAATTATTTACGTTTCATTATGGCAGTAAAACTAAAACAGATTATAATATATGTTTTAACAACAAAATTGCAACATTAGTTAAAATAAAAACATAATAAAATATTGTTTCACTGCTCTATTTGATGCATTTAAAACATAACAAAAGAAAAACACTATGACCTAATTAAACTTATTTCTGGTTTCTTAAGCTTTGTTCTGTTGTCACAGATTAATAAACTACTGTAGACATTAATAATAACAATAAATAATGAGACTTTCTTCATCAAGGTAGACATAGAGAACTCTTTTATTTCCGCTCATTCTTTTGTGTTCACTCAAAAACATAGACAACAAACAATGACGTAATATCACATATTAGCACATCCTTCCTTTTAAAGTTCTTAATAGGGCCTACTGATATCTAGAAGGAATCTTAAGCACACGGCCACTTCTGGTTATCTTGACTGGCACAACAAGTTCTCTAGACGTTGGTCTATAACTGTCTGTTTCGGTTATTCTAACAGTTTGTTGTTCATTGTTTTCGTCAGTATCATAATACCCAGAGATGTCTTCATCAAAACTCTTGTTAAAAAAACGTTGATTTCTTCTGTAGGTTTTTCCATCATTTGTCTTTATGATATAAGATCTGGGTGATGGATATTTATTAATGACGACAGCTTTCTGCCATGTTTGTTACTTTGTAATGTCTACAGTAGTTTATTAATCTGTGACAACAGAACATGGTGTCAGAAGTGTCAGATCTTGTGATCTGGTATCAGAAGTGTCAGATCTTGTGACAGATCTAGAAAGTAGTGGTTTCTAAATTGCTTTAAAGTACATTGTATTTGTAATCAAGTAGTATAGTTCATATTCATTGAATTGTTTTGGATCTAGATCTAGACATAGAATCTAGAAGCGTCCCGAGACATGACGTTAAACTGCGCTCCTCTTTCCTTAGCACTTTTGGAGCTCAAAAGTGCCCTACTTCTTTTCTATCATTTTGTCTGCCTCCTCTTACTCTCAGTCTGCCTTTATTAACCATCACTCTGTCTCCTTATCTTTTAAAACCTCACATTGTCCAGGACCAGTCCGTTTGCCGTGGACTGCGACGGGTAAGGGGGGATAAAGAGATCCTGGTGTTTGAGTGGGTGACTATCTGAGGATGGACCACCGCAACACAATACTTTGGCTCCGAGTTCCCCTAGACCTGAGGCCCAGACGGCCCGCTCTGGGTCAACCGGCTGGTCATGCCGAGCTACCAGCATAGGTCCTCGAACTATGCTGGAGGGCGGTGGCTAGAGGGTCAATCAGCCAGCTACTGTATCGGACACATGTCCGATGCAGCAGCTGACTGAGTATAGCACCTGTGTAGCCCTGGTGGGCTCATTCTGGACATCCGAATGGCCCGTCCTTGTTGGACTCGATGGCGGGTGGGGAGCACAGGTGCCGAATAAGCACGTTTTATCTATGGATAAAAAAACCCCTAAAAAAGTACTTGCCCCAGACCTATGTCTGGGCAAGAGACGCCGTGTTGAGGCGAATAAGGAGGAGGCCATAAAAAGCTGTCCTACCTGGCCTTCATTTCTGGTGGTCAGGTGCACAGAGGTGGAGAAAAGCCTGATGAATTTGAGCCCTTTTTTCATTTACAAGGGACTCAAGTCGGTAGTGGGCCCAAGGGTGTATCTAAGCTACACAGATCCAATGAACTACTCCTAGAAGTGGATAGCAAGGTACACTCTGATGGGCTTTTAAAATGCAGAAGACTCTGTGATCTCCAAGTGGAAGTCATGCCACACAAGAGTCTGAACACCAGCAGAGGTGTAATCAGCTCTATGGACCTGCTGGAATGTTCCGAGAAGGAAATAGTGGAGGGTATTGAAGGAGTCACCCATGCCCGGCGCATTACAAGGCGCAGGGATGGTGAGGAGGTCAAGACCGCCACTATTATCCTCACATTCGGAACTAGGACACCGCCAGAGTACGTGAAGGCAGGATACCTATGAGTTCCAGTGAGGCCCTACATTCCTAACCCTATGAGGTGCTTCAAGTGCCAGGTTATGGACACGGCGCGGCAGTCTGCAAGAGGAACACTGTGTGTGCTAGATGTGCCGGAGAGGGTCATGAGGACAAGGGCTGCACAGCCCAGTTCAAATGCCCGAACTGTCACACTGGCCACTCAGCCTACTCCAAGGACTGCCCTGTGTGGAAACAGGAGGTTGCCGTGCAGGAGTACAATGCAAGAAATGAATGCACCTTCAGCCAGGCGAAATCAGCCGTATCGGCCCTACCCAAGGGCCAATTCGGCTTGAAAAAGACATACGCCCAGGCTGCGGCTAAGATAGGAAGATCCATAGCCACACAGACTGACACATTGACCCCACCCCCTCCTCCTCCTCCAACTCAGAAGAAAACTCCGCCCAAGAACTTTCCAAAGAAACCAGAAAGCCGTATGGTCATGCTAAAAAACAGGTTCTCTGTGCTCACTGATGAGAGCATGGAGACCGAACAGCATGTCCAAACCAACACTCCGGGAGAACCCGGAGTCACCATGTCTGATACAGGTTCTCCGCAGAGAACCCAGTCAGACACCCCAACCTCTACTGAATCAGAGGTTGACAAACTCCCTAAGGGGAGAGCTCGAAACGGAGAGGATGCCCGAGGTGAGGGAGGAGGATGTAGCCTCCGCTCTAACCAGAGGGATCTCTCCTCTCCAGAGAGAAGGACTCCCCCCCAGGAGAGGGGTGTCCTCCTCTCCAAACAAGCAGAAGTCCAAAAAAGTCACAGGAATAAAGGGAATCCCCTCCGGGGGCCCCCCGAAGCCTAATAGCTCCTAGTAGGTCATCTAGAATAAGCCATGGATTCCAGAATTGTACAGTGGAATTGTAGAGGCCTCAAGGCCAATTACGAAGAAATGCAGCTACTGATGGACTCTGAGGCTCCTGTAGCTGTCTGCTTACAGGAAACATTTCTGAAAGATAGCATCAGTTTCCGAAGCTACATTGCTTACAGCAGGAATGTTGAGGATGCAGAAAGAGCATCAGGTGGAGTCTGTATCCTTGTGAAGGACAACATCCCCCATGAGAGGGTAGAACTACAGACCACACTACAGGCCGTAGCAGCTAGGATAACTTTACACAAGGTTATCACTTGCTGCAGCCTGTATCTACCACCAGGCGCTCCATTGGACCCAGCAAGTATGGAGGACCTGTTGAGGCAGCTCCCTCGGCCTTATATTATCCTTGGGGATTTTAATGGTCATAACACAATGTGGGGATCCAACAGTACTGACACAAGAGGTCGTATGCTGGAGGATATCTTCCTCCAACATGATTTATGCATACTCAATGATGCATCACCGACCTACTTGCACCCAGGAACTGGATCCCTCACGTGCATTGACCTCACCGTATGCGTCCCCTGACTTCTGGACAACTTCAAATGGTCAGTTAGTAATGACCTACGGGGAAGTGACCACTTCCCAATCATCATTACTAACAATCTCCCCTCAATGGGACGACCTCAGGGGTGGAAATTGAACAAGGCGATTGGGAGCAATTCCAAAAAAGATGTCAGAGGATATCACAGAAAGTATCCTCGATGAGCAGAACCCAGCAGATATCTTCGCTTCCAAGCTACTCGACATTGCCAGGAAAGTTGTCCCCCTAACCTCTGCAAATCCAAAACGGCCCAGCAAACCATGGTTTGATACAGCTTGTAAAAGTGCTATTGGCGATAGGAAAAAATGACCGGTTGCATTCATAAAGAATCCTTCCCAGGAAAACCTCAAGCTATTTAGGATAGCTAGAGCAAAGGCTAGACTAGACAAATCATACGGTCAGCCAAAAGGAATTCCTGAAGAAGGTTTGTCGGCAGTCTGGATGCCAAAACTTCTGCTAGAGCGGTCTGGAAGGCAGTAAGGCGAATCAAAGGGAAAGAATCAAATGCAATAGGGCATTTGAAAAACCAAGGACGAACTGTCACGTCCCCCAGAGAAATAGCTGACTGCCTTGCATCCTCAATAGCAGAAAAATCATCCACTGCACACTACACGCCAGAGTTCCAAAAAGTCAAAACCAGGGAGGAAAGACATCCCATTGACTTCAAGTCAGAGAACAATGAAGACTACAACAAACCGTTCTCGCTTGAGGAACTGAGGGACTCGCTGGACAAGTCACATGACATAGCGCCTGGAGAAGATGAAATCCATTACCAGTTCCTCAAGCACCTTCCCGAACCCTCATTGGCAGTCCTGCTAGGGATCTATAACTGTGTGTGGCAAACAGGCCCTTTCCCAAACAGCTGGAGGAAAGCCACAGTTATACCGATACCTAAACCGGGAAGAGACGGCTCTGACCCAGCTAACTATCGACCAATAGCTCTAACAAGCTGCATCTGCAAAACCATGGAAAGAATGATAAACAGTAGGCTGGTCTGGTACCTTGAGAGGAACAACTTTATCTCTAAATACCAGTGTGGATTTCGGCAGGGGCAGACAACCGACCACCTGGTAAGGCTGGAAGCCTACATCAGAAATGCTCTACTCAGGCGAGAACATCTTGTAGCTGTATTCTTTGATATAGAAAAGGCCTATGACACGACCTGGAAACATGGCATTCTACGTGACCTGGAGCTTATGGGGCTTAAGGGACACCTCCCCCGTTTTGTAGGGGAATTCCTGAAGGACCGAAAATTTCAGGTCCAAGTGGGCACCTCCACCTCTGACACTTTTGAACAGGAAATGGGCGTACCCCAGGGCAGCATCCTGTCAGTCACCCTGTTCAACATTAAAATTAACAGCATCATTAATGCTCTATCCCCTGGCATAGAGTTCTCTCTGTATGTTGATGACTTTGTCATTTTTACTTATGGGAAAAATATGAACACCTTAGAAAGAAAATTACAGTTAAATTTAAACAAAATTCAAAATTGGGCAAATGATAATGGTTTTAAATTTTCAGACTCCAAAACAGTTAGCATGCATTTTTGTAATTTAAGGGGGCTTCACCCAGACCCTGAATTATTTATAAACAAAAAGAGAATCCCCGTTGTAAAAACTACAAAATTTTTAGGCCTCACCCTTGACTCCAAATTTAATTTTCTCCCCCACATTAAGGAACTTAGGAAAAAATGTCAAAAGTCGTTAAACATACTTAGAGTACTCAGCCATACGGACTGGGGGGCTGACAGAGACACCTTGCTGCTGCTGTATCGAAGTCTAATCCGATCCAAGTTGGATTATGGATCCATGATATATGGAGCAGCAAGGAAGTCTTATCTAAAGATACTGGAACCAATCCAAAATGCTGCCCTGTGTCTCTGTCTCGGCACGTTCCGCACGTCACCAATCCCAAGTCTACATGTGGAGGCTGGAGAGCTCCCCATGGACATAAGGATGAAAAAGCTTGCAATGCAGTACATAGTAAAGCTAAAATCCAACCCCACAAACCCTGCTTTTGACCCCGTATTCCATCCCACAGATGCTGAACTATACATTTGAAGGCCTAACATCATACAGCCGTTAGGCCTTCGAATGAGAGAATCCGTCCAAAATTTAACCCCACCCATTGACCAAATTTCTAAAATAGAAACCCCACAAAACCCTCCTTGGCTAACTAGTAGACCCAAATTAAATTTATCCCTCCTTAATTTTCAAAAACAAAACACAGACCCAACCCTATTACAAGTCCACTTTAGGGAACTGCAGGAGAGCTACGGAGATTGTGGCACCATCTACACTGACAGATCCAAAATGGATGGAAAGGTCGCGTGTGCCTGGTCCTTTCGGAGCAAAACAATCTCCCGTAGACTCCCTGATGGATGCTCCATCTTTACGGCCGAATTGCATGCACTGTCGCTTGCACTTATGGCCGTTAAAGCATCAGAAAGGAGAAAATTTATAATCTGCTCCGACTCCAAATCTGCATTGCAAGCTTTGGGGCGGATGAAGACTGACATCCCATTGGTATACAAGTGCCTAAAGCTGTTGGACCAAATAACAGCCAGCCATAGGGATGTCACCTTCATCTGGGTCCCCTCCCATGTAGGCATAGAGGGAAATGAAGCCGCAGACAGAGAAGCAAAGAGAGCCCTAAATCAAACAGTGTCAGGAACCCAAATTCCCTACTCGGACCTGAGACAAAGTATTGCCACTGCCACCTATCAAGAGTGGCAGGACCGATGGGAGGCTGAGAATCACAACAAACTCAGGCAGATCGTGGCGGATGTCCGGTGGCGGCCCACATCTAAGGGTCTGACAAGGCGTGGTAGCACGACCATGTCTAGACTCAGGATTGGCCACACCTACATCACACACTCTTTCGTGCTGAAGAGAGAGGGGCCACCACTTTGTGAGCATTGTGATTCTCGCCTCACAGTGGAACATATCCTCATTGACTGCCCCAGATACCAGGATGCCAGGGAGAAGTTCTTGATAGCCACTGACTTAAAAATACTGTTTGATACTGTTGACCCTGGGAAGGTACTGGGCTTTATCCGGGAGATGGGGTTGTCTTCGAGGATTTGTTTTGTGAGTCTGTAGTTACGTACTATTTACACTAAATTTTTATCAAATATTTAAAATTTTTACCTGTACTTTTTTAAATGTAAATAGACCTTGATTTTAATGAGTTAATTGTATAGACCTTTTTATAGAGGGAGAGTAGTCCTTAAGGGACTGCGGGCACGACATGGCCTATACTGTGCCGATGTGCCTAAAACTAAAAACTAAAAAAAAAAAAAAAAAAACTCATTCACCAATCATAAATAAACACATTCATCCAAGTCATAATATTGATAAAACAATGAAAAATATGTATCACGTGACAGCCTTTATGGATTGCATAATTTTTATAGAAGATATATTGAATCACGTGGATAAATGATGTTTGTTTAGGATTGGTAAATGAGGTCCATATGTTTTTTTAGTTTATGCTGTATTGTGTCCCAGGTACCAGAGATAACAGGGGCGATACCATATATATTTATATTGAGCTGTACCAAGTTATTGGGGGGTGGGTTGTACCAGTGGACTATACAATAAACCGAGTTCGCAAGCAATTTTTAATTACTATTAATATTTTTTGTGATGAAAAATGTCACAGATGTTGATCACGATCTAGAAGTAGAAAAGTAGCAAATAACTGGGAACCATATGGTAACATGGTATTATAGTCAAGCACACATATAGTTAATAATGTGATTTCATGAGTTGTGGTATAATAGAGTTGAGCTGAAACTTTAAGTCAGCCGCTGTCTGAATGAATTGAATGGCATTCAAGTTAAAATGAACATATAATATGTAAAATAGGATTTTTTTAAGCATGTTCTTTTTTTTTACGCTTGAACTCACACATGTACATGTTTAGAGAGAACAAAGAGCGGTGAGCATCAGTGGGGCATTCAATGTGTATCTGTTCATTGTGTATCTGTTCTTTGTGTATCTGTTCATTGTGTATCAGTTCATTTGTATCTGTTCATTGTGTATCAGTTCATTGTGTATCTTTTCATTGTGTATCTGTTCATTGTGTATCAGTT
>JADKLZ010078706.1:0-23290 GCA_021533235.1 Biomphalaria straminea
GTTTTTATTCCATATCAGTCATTCTGTTCTAAGATCTTTTTTTAGTACTTTTATAATCTGGAGCCACAAATTTTAGACTACTTAGAAAGAGCAGTTTATAGGATCTTTCAAAGTATTATATATGTATTGCACTCTATTTCTTACTATTTATCTTTATTTTTGGGTTTATGAATGTTAAAGTGCAATATTAGCAATTTTAAATCTAGTAATTGAAATTTAGGATAGTAAAATTTCTGGTGATAGTTAAAAAAAAAAAGTAATGGGTCTTACGCAACTTAACAACGGATAAATTATTAATAAACTGCCTTTTGTATTATAAGATATTTTATTGTCTATCAGCAAATTCCAGAGATAGTTTTTTTTTTAAGATTAAGTAGCAAAGTTGAAATGCTGACGGAGTTAAATTTTACTTGAGTATCTGTCACAGAAACAAAAGCTTACTGACAGTGTCACTCAATTGTATGACATCATTAATTATCGTTATTTAATTTAATTTATCCCCATTTTGTAAAATTCAAGGCCAATTTTACACCAAAACCTCAACTTTTCCTCTTCTCGCTAGATTTACTCTACCACATTTACGACCACAGTGTCATGTTTCTTGGCTTACATTACCTTCTATTAGCACGAATGACAAACCAAAGTTGCTACTATAAGCAAGCATCCATTATTCTTTTCTAACTCAAGTCTGTCAACCTGGTTGACTTTATCACATCTGAACTTTTCGTTGAAGTTGATAGCAAGATACACTATGATGGGCTTCTACGATACATAAGAATCTGGGATATCCGTGTGGAAGTCATGCCACACAAGAGTTTGAACACCAGCAGAGTGTAATCAAGTATATGGTCCTGCTGGAATGTTCCAAGAAGGAAATAGTGGAGGGAATTGAGTGATAAGGTAAAAACCGCCACTATTATCCACTCATTTGGGACTTGGCCACTTAACTTACTAAAGGACTGCCTTGTGTTTAAGTAGGAGGTTTTCCGTGCAGGAGTACAAGGCAAGAAATGGATGCACCTTCAGCCAGGCGAAGTCGGCTGTATTGGCCCTACACAAGGGACGATTCGGCATAACAAAGACCTACGTCCAAGCTGTGGTTAAGATAGGAAAGTCTCTAGCAACATAGACAGACACATTGAACCCCACGCCCCCCTTCTCCTTCTCCAACTCAGAAGAAAACACTATCACAATGGACACCTCCAAAAAGAAATGGAAGCCCAGTTGTCATCTTAACAGATTATCTTTGCTTGCTGATGAGAGCATGGGGATTGAGAAGCATGAAAAAAATATCACTCTGGGAAAACCCGGAATCAAATTGTCTGACTCAGGTTCTCCTCAGAGAAAAAAATCTTTGATTACTTAGGAATACGGATTAGGGAGTTGACAGAGATATCGTGCTGCTGCTTTATCGGAGTCCCGATTCAATTCAAACTATGGATCCATTTAAACAGAGCAGCTAGGAAGTCTTACTTAACATACAAGAGCCCATACAAAATAATGCCCTGCGTCTCTGTCTCTGCACGTTTCGTACATCACCAAGTTGAAGTCTCCAAAGAAGGTTGGAGAACTCACCAAGGACATAAGAATGAAAAAGCTTGCAATGCAGTATATATTCAAGCTAAAATCCAACCCCACGAACCCTGCTTTGGACTCCATAGTTAACCCTACACATGTCGAACTTTAAATTCAAATGCCTAACGTCTTACAGAAGTTAGGTCCACGAAAGAGAGAATCCATCCAAAATTTAACCCCGCAAATCGACCAAATTTCTAAAATAAGAAACAACACAGAACCCTCCTTAGTAGATGAATAACCCCAAATTTAATGTATTCCTTCTTAATTAAAAAAAAAGAAAGTACTGCCCCAAACACACTACAAGTCTACTTTAGGGAACTACAGGAGAGCTTCGGAGGTTGTGGCACAATTTACATTGACGTATCGAGAATGGATAGAAAGGTCGGATGTGCTTACTCTTTACGGAGCAAAACAATCTCCTGTAGACTTCCCGATAGATGCTCCATCTTTATAGCACATTTAGATCCAATCTCACTTGCACTCTTGGCAGTAAAAGCGTTAAACAGGAGAAAATTTTTCAAATGATCCGATTCAAAATCTGCATTGCAAGTTATGAGGCGGATGAAGACTGACATTCTGTTGGTAGATAAGAGTCTAAAGCTTTTGGACAAATAGCAGCTGACCATATGGATGTCATCTTCATCTAGATCCCTCCCATGTAGGCATGGAGGGGAAAGAAACGGCAGACAGAGAAACAAAGAGAGCTTTAAATCAAGCGGTGTCAGGAACCCGTTATCCCTGCTCGGACCTGAGACAAATTATTGCCTCTGCTACCTATCGAGAATGGCAGGACCGATGGGAGGCTGAGACTCACAACAAACTCAGACAGATTGTCTCGGATGTCAGGTTGAGGCCCACATCCAAGGGTCTGACAAGACGTGGTAGCACGACCATGTCCAGACTTAGGATAGGCTACACCTAAAACAGCGCACTCCTTTGTTCTAAACAGAGAGAAGCCCCCACTTTGTGAGTACTCTGACTCTAGTCTCAACGTGGAACATATCCTCATTTCCCCAGATACCAGGATAGTAGGAAGAAACATTTTATAGCGCACAATTAAAAACACTGGGCTTGACTGCAAAGGTTTGATTTGTGATATGGCGAAGAAATTATGAACAATATCAGGTGGCCGAGCCTTGCTCGGTTAAATAATTTCATATGCCCAAAGTCATTTTTGGATTTTTTTTTTATAATTACGAAAATGAACGATTGGATAAAGACTACTAATTCGAAAAATTTCTTTAGTATTCTGTTTGTTCTATATGTAAATTAGTACGTTCAGACATTTAATTTTGGAATTAGTATATTCAATTATGGCTTTAGTACGAAACATCGAGTGACGCAAATTTCTACGTTATTGGGGAAAACTTCAAAGACTTTCTTACAAGCCAATAATAGTAGGCCTACGATAGTTTTACGATAGTTTTACGCTGTCTAGACTGTAGGATATTTAATCGCCATGTACAATTACATATAGAACAAACAGAACACTAAGACTGTCAGACCATAAGAAGTTCATACCGGCTTTTGCCATCCATCTATCCCAGTGGTGCTACTGGTGCTACAGCCCATGGAAGGATATGGCCTGCTTTTACACATCCCTCCATTCAGATATCTTCTAGGCCTTTCGTCACCACACCCTAACCCCAAGTTTTTTACTGAGGTTTATAGTTAAATCAAAAGTGGCTGCAGCGTACGCAAACTCGTTGACCGCTTAGAATATTGTGTGTTGGTTTCCTTTTCGAGTCGATGTGAAGCTCGAAGTCGCAGATCCTCAAGTTTCCTTAAACGCTCCTCAGAATTTTCTAGCTTGACGATATTACTAATGATTGCATTTACGAATAATAACGTTATGTCAATAAAATATTAACTTCACGTCAATAATAATAATAATAATAATAATAATAAAATTATTATGTTTATATAAATAATGTTTGTCTAAATGAATCTATATAAAAGACCTTCTAAAAAAAAACAAAGATTTAGATCGAACAAAATTATAAAATATTTGTCTTCTATAAATTTAGAGTGGAATTGGCAATGCTGTTACATCTAGATCTAGTCTAGGAAAAAAAGCGATTGAAATCTGGCTGAAATCCTATAGCTCAGACGTAGACGTCTAGATCTATATGTTTTCCTGAAAAGTTGTGAACATCTCTTCTTCTAGAAATTACAACAGAAAACCTATTAGATTATTATTAGATCTCTTCAACGCCGCAAACCTCCTGCTATTAGGGAAGAATAACGGCGAGCAACATGGCGGTTTTTTCGACGGAGAACTGAGAATCTAGTTGTAAGTCTAGAATCAAGACCTAGATCTAGACGTAGATTGTTTGTTTGTTGTTTTACATGTTTCGGATGTTCCTTCAGAATTGAAGATAGTTACTTCCTAGTCCAAACCTCCCGCAGGACGACGGGGGATGGGAGCGGGCAGGGTTTGAACCCGGGACCATCGATAAATCCAAACGACAGTCCAGCGTGCAAACCGCTCGACCAGGCAGACATCCAGATTCCAGATTCGGCGTCCATATCTTTCTTTTCGGCCTACAGTATAGCTAATTAAAAATATACAATTAATCAAATTCTTATTTTAACGTGCCTTATAATAAAGGGACCAAGCGATTAATTTGTAGAAACACTTGGAAGCACTTGAGCGTCTTCAGATAACCACGTGCTTGATTGATGTTCACTGTTTTAAACCTTCAACTACGGTGCGCAAATATCTAGTTGTGTCTATTCATTCAAACGCGATAAAACTTGTTGCAAAGAAATGCTTTAGTGAACGGATGTAAGCCAGTGACGTAGGAGGTGTCAAGTTTTTTTTCCCTTTGACGTCGTGGGAAAAAATTTCATTCATAAATTCTCCATGTCATTCATAAAACCTTCAAACCAAAATAAGTTTTTCCATAATGAGACATTTTTCAAACCGATATAACGGTCGAACTCGAGTTTTCCCGATGTGGCCAATGAGCTGAGCATTTTTTTCTCACTAACATTTAGATACGTTGAAATTTTAAAGAAAATCGTTAGAGCCGTTTTCGAAATAGAAGAAATATAAATATATATATATATATATATATATATATATACAAGAATTGCTCGCTTAAGAGTATAGGATATAATATTTACAACATATTTTTATTAAATTAATAACTTTTTACTATCTAACCAATCTAACCTGTAAATAGACACTTCTTTCAATTATGTAACTGTCTACAGTTTAGCTCTTGTGATATGAAGGGTTAATAACCATTGTGGGATGATGTGCAAAAAAACAAAAATACAAATATACATACCCTAACTCTTGTTTTTTTTTATTTTACTTGGTCGTTGTTCCTGATTGCGACTGGAGACACGAACTGGGAACTGGTTCGTTTTAAGTGAAGTTTCTGTCTGTTGCTGAATTCCCAGCTACAATATATGAATTCCAGTCAGCCCTACAGACTCAATACGACTCCCAGCACTGCCATTCCTTCTATTCCTGTTGAATCCACCCACCCCTCCTTGGTTAGAGGACGAAACCGTGGCATCTGCCATCAATGAGTACTAAGCTCTCCACCTGAAGTCAATTCTCAGCACCCGCAGGCCGCAGCCTACCTAATCACTGTTGATTTCATTACACCCAGCTGTGTCACTCCCACTTCAAGTACACCTTATAACAGTTGGGCTACTCTTAATTCAACTACAGTAACCCAGCTGAAGCTGGTACCTCTCAAGTTAATGCTCATGCTAGTATACTATAAAGGTCTGCAGTAAATATGATGATTTAATCATCACATGTATCTTTATTTATAAATATATTACTTTAAGAAGTATGATTTTACTCCTCACCTTTTTTGATCCCTCCCCCTTTCATTTTCAGTTACACTTAAAACAAAAAAAAAAATTTATTCTAGTGTATGCCACCTGTGTGTTCTGTTTGCAATCATTAACGCACTCTGGTCTATAAAGGAATTATTATTATTATAGCTTTTATATAGCGCTACTTTCATGCTCAGAGCGCTTTGGTCCAATCTCATTTGTGCACCAGTGGGGGGAGGGGGTATCTAGGAGTTGGTTTTCCCGTGCTGCCTTTGGGCGCTCAGTAAACACAACTCTGCCCGAGTCGGGTGTCGAACCTCGAGCCCCCTTCTAGGTAGCCAAGCAAGCCAAGCTCAAGCCGCACTTGGCCTCTCGACCACGCTTCCCACCTTAGAATTAGAAACCCTTAGACCTGGCGTCACCAAATCTAAACTATTGTATAATTAATTGTTTTAATTGAACAAAGCAGAAATGGTGGCTGAGCTACATTTTTCTTGAGTATCAACACAATGAAAAAGGAAATGGTGTCAAAACGATGTGCTCTAACACTAAAGTTGCAAAACGTATCTCCTGTGAGTGCTTGCAAAAGTAGACAAAAAGCATGCAAGTCTTAATTTTCTTTGCACTCATTATCTTCACATCTGTATCATGATTTTCTAAAACCCCTTCAAGTATCAGAAAGTAGAATTATCTTCACATCTGTATCATGGTTTTCTAAAACCACTTCAAGCATTAAAAAGTAGAATTATCTTCACATCTGTATTATGGTTTTCTAAAACCACTTCAAGCATCAGAAAGTAGAATTATCTTCACATCTGTATCATGTATTTCTAAAACCACTTCAAGCATCCGAAAGTAGAAATATCTTCACATCTGTATCATGGTTTTCTAAAACAACTTTAAGGTTCAGAAAATAGAATAAATAGAATTGTCTTATAAAAAGCATTAGTCGAAATAAAAATAAAAATAAACTGCGTAGAATCCTATATGCTGCTGGTATTGGCAAAAAAAAACCCGTTTGGGCAGCTGTTTGAGACAAACATCTTTAAAATGCTAAAAAGATTCTAAAATAAAATAAAATCATCCATTGGGTCAGGACTTTTTTACCATCGCAAAAGATACAAGATACCGATAGCAAAGACAATCAGGCATACAAACTCTTTTGTTCCCCTGGCAATGAAATCATTAAATAGAAACAATCTGATATAAACTTTTCACATATAAATTAAACGTGCATTTGTTGTGAATATAGATTATATTTATTGTTATAATGTTTGTTTGGTGTAATGCTCAAATTGTAATTTCCTTACGAATGATAACGATTATTATTATGTTATTACTATTATTTTATTGGAAACAAGTTTGATAATGTATTAGGTTTACCTGTTTAAAATTAAATACATCTTGGTAACTAGTGAGTGTGTAGCAGAGGCGTCACTAGGATGGGTGTCACCCGGTGAGGTATGATCAGGGTGTCACCCCTCCCCCCCCGTTACACCTTTTCATCCCAATTAAATAAATTCTATCGTCGGTTTGTTCTTTTTTGCACAATAATACAGTTCGTTGATTGCTGTTACACAAACTTAATATGAGTGTTCATTCTGTTTTCATTATTTTTTTTTCGCTGACATTTTATCGTAAATTATTACATAGATGGGTGAACATCTATGATTTTTAAATTAGAAATAAACAGAACAAGCTTTCCTTAGTCAACTTTAAAGAGCTCCTAACGGAAATTTTTATAGTTTTTTTAAAGTAGTAGTTTCCCGAGGACGACTACTGAAAAAAAATAACTTTTTGAAAAGTATATTGATTGGTACAAAAACTAGAAAAAAAAATTGTTTGAATCTTAGCATTTAAATATATACAATAAAAAAAACAACTTAAATTTTATTTTCAGGATGTCAAATTTAAAAACATATAAATAACTTTAAACTCAATATATTTTGCGATTTCGTTTTCAATGGACAGATTGCTTAATTTGAAACCCGTTTGTTTTTTAAAGTTATGAATAGTTGTTAATTAACTTTAGTTTTGAAAAGCTTCTTTCATATGACACCACCATAGTGACTCCGGCATCTTAAGATTACTGTCCTGATATTTTCTTATCGTTAAAACTTATTTTTCTGTTGCGATAACATGCTAGTTTGATTTGACTAAAGTTATTTCAAAAACATTTTGAGCTAACTTGTATAGTTTCGTATAGTAAATGAAGTGCTCTATCTTAGCCACCACTTCGCCAATAACTAACACTTTAATTTGAAGGTAATCTTGTGTTTTGTTGACTTTTCCCTCATTACATCTGCTAGCAAGAAGTCGAAAAATGAAAGGTATGCTAGTGCTTGTATTTTCAGAGCGACGGCAAAGATTTTCGCCGTCACACTTTCTAACAGCAACACAATGAGCACACCAGCCAGTTGTTCATATGGCACTCATTCATCCCCTCAATTGGTAAAAGCGGTAAAAACGGCAAAGAAAGAAAACTTTTTTTTTCTAGAAAACCGAGAAAATGTATGTTAGAACTTAGAAGCATGTTCTGATTGAGAAATTTGACCAAATAGTTTAAGTAATCGTTGTCCATATCCATTCAAATTTCTTTTCTGTTCTTCATTAATGCTGCCTGCACTTCTTCGTGAATTCTTGAGCTTGTAGCTTCATTACAATGTCCTTGAGATCATATCAATCTCGTTCCAGGCGTTTTTAAATGATCAGAACTGCTACCACCAGATTTTGGTCCACTTAAAGAGGAATATGCCACAATATTTCAGTAATTTGAACATTACCATTGCTACTGTTAATATATCTTACAACTTCAGAGATATATGTTAGGTGTGGTTTGCTAGAACATTTATAAACTCTAAGTTTTCGTACGCTTGGAAAGTAACTTTTTTTTTTGCATCGCTACCTTGCTATCTTATAATTATAAGTTATTATTTCAGCACTGGGTCATATTTGGATAACATTTCCATAATCCCCCCTCCCCAAAAAATAATTCCATTATTTATGATAAGTCTTCTTCCATTCGCCACCATATACCAACAATTGCTTTGCTAAAAAAATTGCGATATGAAGTCATCAATAAGTGCAAGATGTTCCCCAGTTTTCTCATCTATACGTCAATCATAGCAATAACTTCCCTGTCATTTTTAGCTTAAGTTCGGCTGTCTAATTGTTTCAAATTTGAAAGCCTGATAAATTTTCTTCAGTCTTCACGCGAGATTCTCATTTTGGTCATGTCCACTATTTATCAAACAAGAAAATCTTGCTATTGATTTTTCACCATTAAGAATAAGTTTATTCAACCATTCCTATGCTTTATGATCTTGCTTCTGTCACTTTTAAAGTTGATATTTATTTTTTTTTTTTTTGTGGAAAGTTGCATTTTTTTTCACTCGGGTGTCACCCCCTAACGGGTGTCACCCGGTGCGGACCGCACCCCCCGCACCTGCCTAGAGACGCCTCTGGTGTGTAGTGTACCTAAGCTTTTAAAGTTGACTGTGCAGAATGGTTTAAAGGAGGAAAAAAATAGCTTAATTATTTAATCAGGTGATAAAAAAAATTCCAGTACTAGCCTTCATTGTATAAAATTTCTTTTGAACAAAATTACTTTTATAGAATATGGTTTCACTGATCGAGCCAGGGAAATCATTGCATCAAGTCTAATTTCCCTTCTAACACTATTTCATGTTTTTTCAATGAAATTTTATTGTTTTTTTTATCAATATGAATTCAGGAATAAAAACAATATTTAAAGTAATAATAAAACTAATGCTAAGTGGTGCTACTAACAAAGAAAGAAAACATTTCAACGTTTTAAACAATCTCTGACAAAGACAAAATTATGTGTTCAGTTTTCTGATCTGCTACATTTCACGGATGTAACATTGTTGAATTATTTGATTGATGAAAGCCATTCTAAATATTTATTTCCTGATACTTAAAATATCTTTTTCTTTTCTTCCAAAGTAGACATTTTCAGTTGTGGGTAACAAATTTCCCTTTTGGGATTAATAGAAGCATTTTATGTGCTTGTAAAGTGCCAATTTTCTTTATCATATCTAGCAATAGCAGTTCATTTAGAGCAACACACAGGTTAATATGTAATAATAGCAGTGTTGTGAAATTATAGTGCTGTTTCGGTTGTCGTTCCTATGTTTACATGTGCTTGTAACTCGTCCGTAAGAATGTGTTCCCGAACTGTGTGTTGTGTTGTCATTCAGTTTATTAAAGTCATACTATACAGACATGGTTTTCGATTCTGTTATCATTATGTTCATAACAATTTAATAAACTGAATCCAAACTGTGAAGTTGCAAGAATTTCGAAATGGATAGGATATTTCGTCCATAGAAATTTGACATCGAGCCTACGTTACCTCAAGCAGCAGAGCGTTGGGAGCACTGGTATGAAACATTTAAAAATTTTATATCAGTAATATCAGTAGACAATCTTGATACTAAGAAACTATTGATAAACTATGTCTCTCCTGCAGTATATCAAATGATCCTTGAAAAAGAGACATTTGTTGAAGCAATCCAGCCTCTAAATGGCATCTACATTCAACCTAAGAATGAGGTATTTGCTAGGCACAGGTTAGCTACTTGCAAGCAAGAGCAAGGTCAAACAATAGACGCCCACATGCAGAACAACACCGAGAAGAAGCTATTAGAGACTCGTTTATCAATGGACTAGTGTCCAACAACATTCGAAAACGTCCACTTGAAAAGACTGTTTTAAGTTTAAAGGACGCCTTCGAGGAGGCTCGCTTACTAGAACATGCTTATCAGCACTCATTACAATATGAGTCATCACAGCAAGAAGCTAATTGTGCGGCAACTACTCTCACTAATTCTTCGGCCTCACCAGTGCCATATGTTACGATTCCTCAAAGTGCAAGCGATTCACACACACATGAAGTAAATGCATTAGCCAGCAAGTGTTAATCTTGCGGCAGGGTTAAGCATCCCCGCTCTTAATGTCCTGCAAAAAAAGCGACATGCAATCAGTGCTTCAAAAAGGGTCATTTTCAAAGAGTCTGCAAATCGAAATCTTCAGCAGTTTTAGCTATCGCTACTGTGCAGCCTCTGAGTTTAAACAAATCTACGATACCCATTATCATCAACAATGTACAATTGAAAGCCCTAGTAGACACTGGGAGTTGTGAAAGCTATATTTCAACGCATATTGCTAAGAAGCAAAAATGGCAGACATGTTCCTCAGGCAACAGAATCTTTATGGCTTCTAGGCATCTATCTCGAATCACTCAAGGGCATATCTACGCCAACATACGTCTAAACAATGAACGATACAAAGGAGTTAAACTTTCTCTACTAGACATATGGGGTTTGACGTTCTTGGACTTGACTTTATTGGTTTGCACCAAAACCTGTTTATTCCTTTCGATGGTCAGAAACCATCGTTGTGCCTGAGTACTCTCCAACCAGCCAGGGTAGAGGCTCCTAGCCTATTTAGTAACCTGTCACCAAACTGTACCCCAGTGGCTACAAGGTCTCGCAAATACTCAATTCCAGATCGAAAGTTTATAGAGAAGGAAATTCAGCAACTGATAAAGGATGAAATTATTGAACCATCTAAATCTCCCTGGCGTGCACAAGTCTTAGTCACAACAAATGATAGACATAAGAAAAGAATGGTCATAGACTGCAGTCAAACCATAAACCGGTTCACTCTACTAGACGCCTACCCTATGCCCAGAATTGATGAACTACCAAAAAGATTTGCCAATACTCTGTATATAATTCTTTAGACCTTAAAAGTGCATACCACCAGATACCCATAAAAGAAGAGGAAAGGCCGTTCACAGCCTTTGAAGCTTGTGTGAAATTGTATCAATTCCGTCGGATTCCGTTTGGCGTTACGAATGGAGTCGCCTGTTTTCAGCGTACGATTGACAAAATCATCGAAGACGAAAGACTCACTGACACTTTTGCTTATGTCGATAATGTGACCATCTGCGGTACGGACTCGGATTCACACGACCGAAATCTACAGCCTTTCTGGATAGTGCTCAAAAGTATGGAATCACTTTTAATGAAACAAAAAGTGAAATTAGCACTACTAAAGTGAGACTGTTAAAATACGAGATTTCCAAAAGGACAACTTAAGCCGATCCTGAGAGATTTCGTGCCCTAAGGGAATTACCCGTACCAGTGAACATGCGTAAACAGAAACGAGTAGTGGGTCTTCTGGCTTACTACTCACAGTGGATACGCAACTTCTCAACAAAAATAAGCCTGTTAACGAGAAACCAACAATTTGCTGTCTTGAACTTGAAAATGCCGCTGTATATACTATTGATCCGAATCGCCCCTTAACTGTTGAGACGGATGCTTCTGAGATAGCCATTGCGGCTGCCCTCAACCAAGATGGCCGGCCTGTTGCTTTCTTCTCTTGCTCATTAACAAAAAGTGAAAGGAAACATTCTTCAGTTGAGAAAGAAGCATATGCCATTGTTGAGTCGTTGAGAAAATGGAAACATTTCTTGGTAAAACATTCACACTTGTTACGGATCAGCGATCTGTTTCTTTCATGTACAACAGGTCAAACAAAGGAAAAATTAAAAATGAAAAAATCCAAAGGTGGAAACTAGAACTCTCGTGTTTCCACTATGACGTCATCTATCGCCCTGGCAAGCAGAACACTGTAGCTGATACATTTACCAGAAACTATCTATCTGCCATCAATCGCAATGACCTTAAATTACTGCATACTAGTCTTTGCCATCCGGGCGTTACTCGGCTATTGCACTACGTAAGGGCTAAAAATCTTCCATTTTCATGTGATGACGTCAGAACTGTGATAGAACAATTTGCAACTTGTGCAAAACTGAAGCTCTGTTTTTTTCGACAGCCGACCGGAGAACTGATTAAAGCGACCCAACCTTTTGAGAGAATTAGTATGGATTTCAAAGGAACTCTCCCAACTGTTTCAAGAAATAGATATTTACTTATTATTATAGATGAATTCTCTTGATTCCCATTTGCATTTGCATGTCCCGATATGTCTTCATATACAGTTGTTAAATGTCTCAATGAGCTATTCGCCCTATTTGGATTTCCAGCGTACGTTCACACTGACAGGGGAACTTCGTTCATGTCTACTGAGGTGCAGCATTTCATCCACGAGAGAGGAATAGCGACCAGTAGATCCACACCTTACAGCCCCAGAGGCAACGGACAAATAGAGAAGCTAAACTCGACTTTATGGAAAGCCATTACTTTGGCTTTACATTCTAGGGAACTGGACATAGCTAAATATGAACTAGTACTAAATGATGCGCTTCAGTCCATCCGGTCATTACTATGCACTGCAACTAACAGGACACCACTTGAACGATTTCTTGGGTTCAACCAAAGAAGTGGTTCCGGGACATCCCTGCCAACATGGCTGACCAGTCCGGGTTCTGTCCTGCTGAAGAAGAACGTTAGATCTTCTAAATATGATCCCATAACAGAGGAAGTTGATTTAATAACATGCAATCCTCAGTATGCTGTTATCCGAACACCAAACGGTCGAGAGGAAACAGTCTCATATGGAATGTTAGCCCCTAGGGAGGAACAAAACGTTATAGAAAATGAGAATCAGAGTGGAACAGTGCTTGATATTGACTGCCCCGTCCAAAGCTCGCCTCCCAGGGATTAACCTACTGATTCTACGATGGTTGAAGAAACCACCAGCACCACCAAAGACATAGTCAGACCGCCTGAAACACAAGCAGATGAAACTACACCTAGATACAATCTTAGAGTAAGGAGATCTAGGCCCAATTACAAAGAGTAAAAGCTCATCAGCTTAATAGAACTCTTAAGTTGGCATTCAATTTGTCAATACTAGTTTCCAGAATTACATTTATTTATTCAATTATCTTCATTTTACTTTGTTACTTGATTTTCATATGATATTTGATTTATCATGTTATATTTTAAGATATTTGATCTATAATGTCATATCAATATGTTACAGTAAATCATGCTACCCTACATTGTTTGATTACTTGAATATTTGTTGTTATTCTACGCTTACTTTATTATGATATTGTTATTAATACTAGTAAGCACAATTTGAACTGGGGGTAAATATTGTGAAATTATAGTCTGTTTCGGTTGTCGTTCCTATGTTTACATGTGCTTGTAACTCGTCCGTAAGAATGTGTTCACGAACTGTGTGTTGTGTTGTCATTCAGTTTATTAAAGCCATACTATACAAACATGGTTTTCGATTCTGTAATCATTATGTTCATTACAAGCAGTTTACTATAGAGCAACACACAGGATAATATGTAATAATTTATTCTTGCAAGTGAATTTTCGATCAATGATTTTTCAGTTTTACCAGAACAACTGATTGTAACCGAAACACACTATCATGTTGGTGGCACCTTCAATATAACTTGTGATGTGAAAAAGTTTCCTGGACTTAAAGAGATTCCTGGTCATGACTACCTACGTACGCTGGGATTATTTAGAAAAACTTTTATGAAATCAGAAGATGAAGAGATCTTTCTTTACACTCCAGTTAGGGCAAAATATGATAACGTAAGTGGATTATTATCATTCGATGTAGAATATTCTTTCCTTATTTAAATATATGCATACATGCATTTATCTGCATTTTTATTACATAGTTATAATCTTTAATTAAAAAATATATATTACTAATATATAAAACTGGTTCAAGTTTAAAAACTACTATTATGAAACATAGTGTCACCAAACATGGGCAACCAATGGAGTAAGAGTTACGTTTAGAAAATAAAAAGGCCCTACCACTAGCGGATCCAGAGCTTTTGAATGATTGGCGATTTTTAAATAACCCTAACGTTAAAGCCTAGTAAACTCTAACCCACTGTATAAGCGCATATACACAGCATATATCTTTATCTATACATATATATATATATATATATACATGTATAAGAAAAAAAAAATGTTTCTCAATTTTCGTCAAAAAAAAAAGTCGGTCATGTTGGTGGCCTTTCTTTTGACAGCTAGGGGGAATTGGGGGAGTGCTGTAATTGGAGCTTATGGAGAAGTCCGACGCAAAACGTTTTCTTGCATTCTTCACTGCAGAAAAGAATTCTCCTGCCAGTTTACTATTTATCCTATTAAAAAGGCAGATCAAACTAATAATATACAGTTCCATTCTAAAGTATGACGGACATTTGAGGCACAAGTGGCGTCTTTTAGTAGGCTTCTTTTGATCGGTATAAGACATAAACAGAATAATGTTTTACTTGAAAATATTCTTATATGAATTTATAGGCCCTTACTACATTCCAAACGGAGGCGCAGTGGCTGAGTGATAAATCACTTTGCTTTCGACCCGTCGCTCCAGGATTCGAGCCCTTGTGAAGAATGACATTTTTAATTTCGGGTTCTTTAGGCACCTCTTAGTCCACCCACCTCTAATGGATAGTTTAAATTATTTTTGGAAAAGAAAAGGTGGTTGGTCCTGTGTCTGTTTGTAACTCCGTTTTGTTACAGAACTATAATTTGCAGCTTAAAACAAACAATTCCGAAAGTGGGATGAATAATTAAGTGGGCCAATTTTTCCCATGTTTTTGGATTCAACTATAAAGTTGATTTTTTTTATCGGTAAAGAATGTAAAAAAAAACAACAAAACATTTGGCTTTTTTTTTTTACTTAAAAGCAAACATGAAAACATATGTCTTTAATAAGACTCTTGTAACTCTTCTGCAATAAGTAGAGACCAACTGGTCACTAAAAACAGAATGAAAGCCTTCTAGACAGTTTCGGTGGCACCTAGTGAGGTAGCTCAGGGTGTCATCCCTTCCCCATCAATTGCTAGTTAGTTCTTTTTGTTGAACGAATACAGGGAGCAGATCACCTACTATTATTGATTTTTACTTAAATGTAAAATGAGTGTTAATACTATTATGAATCCCACTGTTTAAGACAATTATTCAAAATTTTATTGCATATGTAACATTGATATTTAATACAAATTAGAAACAGGCGTAACATTAACTGAAGAGGTTCCTTTTGTTTTTAATTTAAAACACAACTGGTATAACATTGCGCTTTGACATTTAAATTAGAACTTACAACTAGACGTGTTTAGGCCTGTTTGGGCATATATCTAGAGATATTAATATAATTATCTTTTCGGATCCTTATGCAAAGATGTAATTGTTTCAACGTAGTTGTCACCACCAAAATGGTTTTACTCGGTGTTATCACACCCTTCGCACCGCTCTAATGACGCTACAACTCTCAGTACGTACATCTCCCCAACAATGTCGATAAGTATTTCGGAGTAGACGGGCTAGGATTTTTTTTTTTTAAATTATCCCGCACAAGTTACCGGTTCCCCATGCAAACAGCTTAGTACACTATTACCCACAAGTAGAACTACTAATCCTGATCATAATCGCACTATCTGCTTAATGATGGGTCCGTGACTCCTAGGGGAAAAATCTTAGGACTTCAATGCGATAAATATTATGTTGATATTCTATGGGCACGTGAACAGGCATCAGCAAGAACCCAAACGTATTGATTTTGTCAAGAGGAAGTATTTAATAGGAAATGATGAAAAGATGTACAATCATTAAGTGGGAAGGTGAATGTTCATATATGTTTAGGATAATTATAAGACAGTAGCATTACTATGAGGTTGCTGAAAAGCTCGTGTATGGTTTGTTTTCTCGACTGTCTCTCACTTATCTCTTTGTCTAAGGTGATGAGATTGAGAACTCCACGCGGAGGGCTTACTCCTTTTGTAGTTACAGGCGGGTCCTGGGATTTCAGCCTGGAATGCCTTCAGTTCTGTTCGAGGGTAATGAGTGACTCATCCTCAAAGTGAATTGTGGAGAGCTGCTGGAATATTCCTTCGGGCAACACAACAAGCCAGCCCTGGTGTAGGAGGTTAAGAGATGAGATGCGAAAGGTGCCTTAATAATTAAACCATACATGCTGGTTGGCGAATGGTGCATCCTATATAGAAAAGTTTCCCTCAGACTAACGTCTTAACATTTACTAAATTTATCAATAATTGCTCTATGGGAGTGTGAAAAGTAGGTTAAAGATGTGGCCGTTTAGGTGTCTAGGGGGTTTTAAGATTGTGAGAACCTATCTTTCACATAAAATTTACAGGCACAGCGTTTAGAATGCAGGCAACAAATACTTTTACGTAAAATATATGTACAATTTATTAATAAAAAGAAAGATAAGTGAAAGGTAAAATGATGTACAGTGTTAGGATGAGATCTAACTATTTGCATAAACATAAACAAGTCTATCATCATAAGATATGAGAACCAAGTGGTCTGAGTGTCATTAGGCTGGTTGCTTAGCTATAGGTCCTGTGCTGCTCTTATGAGACTAGTATGGCTGATGATGACGCTGTCTGCGGTTGGGCTGGCGTAATTGATCCAAGCGCAAGGGGCAGTCCAGCTGTTCGTAGCTGCAGTGAAGGGTCTCTTGCTAGCGATTGTTGGTCGGACTCTTGTACGTAGTAGGTAAGGCTGGTATTTTCAGATCTGGTGTCAGCAGACTGGTATCAGTGTTACTTAAATATGGCTTCAAGTAGAAGTCGCCTATAGATAAAAGCACCAAATTCAAAAGTAATGAATAATTAGAGTTGAATATAGTCCAGACCTCTAACAAGCGGGTTCACTCCAAACGGCTCTCAGAAAAAATTAGACGATTTGATAAATCTTGTCCCAATAAAGATAAAAGGTGTGGCGAGAGGGGAGGGACATAATATCAAATATGGCGGGCTGTCTGTCGCGTCAAGACAAATAGATCCCTGCTTGACCATGCCGCGTGTTTCCGGTGTATCTACTGAATCGACTGATCAACAAATATGGGCCGTCTCGCGTCTTTCCAAGGTGGTTAGACGATAAAGGGGTTTGTCTAGACAATAGAGATAATCCGCGCGAGACTATCTATGTGTTGAATTGATTCTTTGAAGTGACCAGCCTCCCGAATGGGTAGGGGCTGGCAGGATATCTGATTAAGATAGGTACAGTTGTGTATCCTCTTATCAGTTATCTGCGAGACTTGTGTCAGCTTAAGTAGATATAATGTGACAGCGTTGCCTAGAGAGAGATAAAGGGAGAGTGGGGGGTGGATTAAGGGGATAGTAGAAGTACTTTTTAGCGCTACGCGGGCTAAGTTAAGAGAATGCAAATAAGATGATAAAATTAACTAATTACATGCCTTGACCCAAGTGATACCTAGAGGGTTGGAAAATTATTTGTATCACATGGAGCATAATAAAAATGCACATATAAATGCAAAAGGCATGGAAATAAAAAAGGAGGGAAACAGAGGAGACCATATAACATGGTTGTAGCCCGTTGACCTTACTGACCTACAGGTAAACGCACCCAAGGTCGCTCTTGATAAGTCTACCTTGACGAGGAAAGAAGGGTAGAATAGGGTACAAAAACCAATGCATGCCGAGAGGCTGAAAATGATGTGATAGACATGCTAGACTGATTCTCGGGCCTAAGGCGAAACAAGCATAGTTATATGTATATAAAATATGTATATGATATATGTGCAAATGTATAGGTATATATGCACAGGTAAGGAAATAATCTAGTAAGACGTTAGTAGGTACATATATATATATATTGACATGCATAAATAATAAATACATAAATAACGCGATGCGATCCGTTGGATCACATCAGCAAGATCAAGAGAGCTATCATGAAGCCTGGGCCACCCATGACCCCTTTATCTGAGGTCCAGGAATGCGCCCCGGGGAGGAAACTCTGGTGCTGCTGCAAAGCTGTTAAAACTACACAAGAGATACACAATAAGTCCATCTTGATTGGCGTAATGTATGGACGCAACGGGTTGTCTCAGACGGTGAGAGAGGTTTCGCGCCTAACTGATCTGCTACCGCCAGCCTCAGCCTGGGCAGGGTACGTGACGTTTTGGCGCCGCCGTTTTGGCGCCGCCGCTTTGGCGCCAAGGTCGTTTTGACGCCGCCGTTTTGGCGATAGGGACGTTTTGGCGCGAAGTACATTATGTATGTTTATTGAATTATTTCTTAAAAAAGAATTATATATATCTATGTTTTGCATGAGTGTTAGTGTTAAGACATAATTTCTAGTCAAAATTATTAAGTTATCAAGACTTTTTTCGTTGGAGCGGGGGGGGGGTAGAATATATATTTTGTTTGTCTCGGTATAAAATAGTAAAAAAAGCCGTTTGTTATACATTTTTAAACACATATTGAAGCGAAAATAATTAGTAGCTTTCGTACATTACACATGTTATTTGAGCAATTATTTTTAGATCTGTTGCTAAAACCTTTTTTTTACGTGAGCTATAACAAGTCCATTAATCAATGTGACTTATCATTTACTAAATGTAAAAGTGTGTTTGTGTTTCACATCATTTTCTTTAATAAGCATTTTGGCTTGTGTATGTGTGTTATTAAGAGGCACACATGGAGGCACACTTTTATTTTCAAAATAAAAGTTTTTTTAAAAAAGATATTACGTTAAAATTAAAAACAAAAACAAAATGAAACAATGATAGACAAAAAATTGATGCAATTATTTGTTTACATGAACATTGGATTATTTCATGACTTACGCGTGAGAGAGGAAAGGGGTGGAGGAAAGAGTATACACAAGGAGTCAAATGTGAGTGGGAGGAGAAGTGGGGGATAGTTGTCACAGGTAATGACCAGTCCCAATGAGATAATCGCCAGACGTATGACGCCGACGACCAGTGCTCGGTGCTAGTCTTATCTTCATTTGTTTAACTATACCTGTGTCAATGCGAGATGTGTCAACCAAATCACCAAATTTCTCAAAATATATCTTTTCAAAGTATCTTAGTGTAGTGAATTTGTATCTATCTATTGTTGCCCCTAGTATTTGTTTTCCATTTGTGGATTCACGTTAGAGTTTTAACTGACCACATTCCGTGTCCTGATTTTTACTATGTGTGGAGTTATTGTCATTCTGCGTAATAAAGCTTTAGATGTAAATATGCTTTTTTTTTTGTTATATTAAAGTGTTACACTTAGCTAGTATTTATTCAGTATTAATTTCAAATAAACAAATATGTCTTTTAGAAAGACTTAGGAAAATGTCATCCATTACGATTAGCAGAACTCACATACAAAAAGAGAAGAGGATAGCATGTCATTACCATTCAGGAATCTGACTTATTATAGGTCTATATTCATAAAAGAAGCAAAAACTTTATATTACAAAAAAAAATAATCGCTGGACGGTGTTAGAATTCATACTATACATAAAATATTATGGTACAGTGAAATAAACATTGTTATAAAAGCTACGTGCTATATAAATTATCGTGAAATTATATCTCGCGCCAAAACGTCCCTATCGCCTAAACGGCTGGCGCCAAAACGTCTCGGGCCAAAACGGCGTCGCCAAAACGGCGTCGCCAAAACGTCCTGCTTCGGCCTGGGCAGCCCCCCCCCCCAGTCATTTAGGTGCTGATCCGCCACAGTCTGCCTGCTCTAATGGGTACGAAGTGCTTATTTTGTAAACGACAAGTAGGCTGTAAATTTGCGCCAAGCAACAAAAGAAGAAAAATTAAACTGAAAATCCCTGGCCACATGAAATGTTAGGACAATGTGTCATGGTCTCACTGATGACCTTAGGCAGGTCGACGACGCAACGAATACGGCAGTCATAAACAACGAGTTGAAAAGGTTAAACATTGACATTGCAGCCCTGCAAGAAACCAGACTGACAAAAAAAAACTGCATGCTACTCGAGGCTAAATGCATTCTTTTGGATAGGGGAAGCAGAGGATGAGACTCGAATACATGGTGTGGGCTTTGCTGTCAAGAACAGTCTTCTTCCCAAGATAATCCCTGTAGTTGGTGGCTCAGAAAGGCTACTAAGAATAAGTATTATGACAACAACTCGAAATGTCACTCTAATTAGTGCCTTTGCCCCAACACTATGTTCGCTTTAGGAGAACAAAGAGATTCCTCAAAAAAGAGCATATGATGCTACATTACGACTTCAATGCCAGAGTAGGATTAGAACACACTACCTGGTCTTTGTTGTTGTTAATTGTTGGTTTTTTAGCGGCCCCCGAAAGGGGAAAAGACGCTATTAGTTTTGTGTGGCCTGTCTGTCCGTCTGTCTGTCTGTCTGTCTGTCTGTCTGTCTGTCTGTCTGTCTGTCCGTCTGTCCGTCCGTCCCGTTTAGTGCTCAGAAAGTAGAAGAGAAAATGAAAATCTGACATCACGATAATATAGAGCATTCAAAGTTCTGATGCAACGGCTACTTTTTTTTTTCTAAAAGCTCAAAATCTAATTTTTAAAAATATTTTATGCAAACAGTATTTAAAGAGAAAAAACCTAATTAGTATGCAATATAAATGAAACCTACTTTAAGACAATTAATAATCTAATAAACTGCATCAGTCTTCACATTTTTTTTTGTTCCAACATACGAGTAACATACCAGTATTTACTCGTAAAGTAATCAACTCATAAAACAAGTGTGGCAGTTGCCTTAACATCGGCTTTACAAGGCTAAAGTTGAGAGATCAAAGCACAGAAGATGTATATTAGTTTTGTGTGGCCTGTCTGTCCGTCTGTCTGTCTGTCTGTCTGTCCGTCCGTTGAGAGATCAAAGCGGATCTGACAGGGATCCGACTCCGACGGGGGCCGCCTCTGAGTTTGTGTATCACACAAACTCTCTTTGTAATCTTGTTTTTTTTTGGAATCGGAAAGATAAATTAGAACGGGCTAAGACTGCTTTAATTCTTCACATACCATATGCTCTGCATTACCATTACTTCATAAGAAAATCACAACATTGTGTCTCATAAAGGCACACTAGGACTGGGCACTGGCACAAGATGGATATGATACTGACTCGAAAAAGGGACATTGGAAATACACTGCTTACACGTAGATACCAAAGCGCGGATCGTAATACTGATCATACTTCAGTGTCCTGCCGGACAAGACTGCTGCCAACTAAGATCAACACATCACAGGGAAAACCACGACTAAATACCACTAGCACAAAAAAAAACCTGATCTTCGCACCAAATTAGAGAACAAGTTAGAGGAAACTTTTAAAAACATGTCTGTGACTGAGGTAGAAAAAAGCTGAAAAATTATGCTTGATACAATCTACCAAACCTCATTACTGGTCTTTAGAAACAAAACCAAAAATGGAAACTAACATGTCGAACAAAAGAGTAGCCATGCTAATCTACAAGATGGATCCCATCCCAATCAACTTAAAAAGACTCAGAGCTGCACGGAACAATGCAAAGAATAGCGAGACAGTGTGCTAGCAAATACTGACTATGTGAAGATATCCAATCCTGTGCCGAGTGTGGTAACATAAGAGTATTATATGTGAGCATGAGAAAATCCTTCGGAACTCACACCAGCAAGTGTGCTCCACTCAAGTCAAAACATGACTCAATTATCAGTGATCCTGCGCTGCAAATAAAGCCATGGGTAGAGCACTATGCAGAACTCTGTGAGATTGAAAACGTCATCTCACCAGATGCTGTTTCCAACTGCCAGTTTGAAGGGAATTAGACGAGACGCCCTCGGTAAAGGAGCTAAACAATCACCTGCGTTTTAATGGTTAAATAAATCCGATAGATCCAAATTACAACCAATAAAAAAAAACTTTTTACATAAGAAAAAAAAAAAGAAAAAAAAAACATTAACATTATAAAGATAGTGAAATTAATATTTTATTAATATTTTTTTTCGGCGTGATGGCTGAGTGTTAAGGCGATTGTCTTCTGAACCTGGGTCCCTACGTTCGAATCAAGTGGAAGAAAGTGAAGCTTTTTAATATTTTATATTATTAGTTTTATAACATTAAAGATATGTACAATAATTATTTATTAAAAAAATAAAAAGATATGTACATTTATGTTGTATCAAATTTATAGTTAAAATTTAGGTATGCATTACTTGTTTTTTTTTTCTTTGTTATGTATCATAAATCTAATAATAGTAAGAGCATCGAAAATTATACAAGTAGGTTATTAAAATTTTAGTTTTTTGAAGTAAAACAAAATAACACTTTAGCGACATTTGTTATGAATCGTATTTTATATTTATTATTTTAATTCTATTTAATTTGTACCTAGAACCTACCAAGCCAGTGGCTATTTAATTACAGTGGAGCTGCACATTACCAACCCAATAACAGAAAAACCGTTACAGTAGTAGTGACAGCAGTCAACGTTCAATGTAGGGATGCTGGTGAATACAAATGTAGAGCTGAAACACCAGATACTCGAACATTTTTCAATAAGCCTATCAATATAACAGTCCAAGGTAAAGTCACTAGTCTAATAAGTAATTAATATCAGGTTGCCTCGCCTCGCTCGGTTAAATAATTTTAAAAGGAAAGATCAAACCCGAAGTCATTTTGGGAATATTTTTGTAATTAGGAAAATTAACGATCGGTTAAGACAAATAATTTGAAGAGTTTTTGTGTGTGTGTGTTCTTTTAGTTCTAGATGTCATTGTACAAAGCGATTAAATATTAAGTCTCTTAAGTCCTCCTTCAGTCTATACTGACTCTAGATAAACCACAGCTCACGTCGTGTCATTTAACAATGCATCTTTTCTGCAAAACTATAGGGTTATTATAGGCTTGGAAGAAAGTCTTTGCAGTGTAACTTCTCAAATGGTTTGGTTCGGACATTTAGGCCTAATATTGCAATTAGTATATTCATTATGGCTTTAGTACGAAATATCAAGTGATGCCGATCTCCAAGTTATAGGTAGAACAGGCACTTCGTAGCATTGTAAAATGGCGCCTTTGTTCTTAAAAAACTTAAAACATTGAGTTTTTTTTTCTAAAGAAATGTTTCCGTGTCACCTCTGTGACACCAACCACCTGGCATATGTTCTTGGCACCTCTGT
>JADKLZ010078707.1:1910-13153 GCA_021533235.1 Biomphalaria straminea
ATCTCGAACCAGCCCTAAAATCTCGAAGCAGCCCTAAAAACTCGAAGTAGCCCTAAAAACTCGAAGCAGCCCTAAAATCTCGAAGCAGCCCTAAAAACTCGAACCAGCCCTAATCAACCCTGAAAACTCAAAGCAGCCCTAAAATCTCGAGCAGCCCTTCTGCCGAGGCGTGTCTGTTTTGAAAAGGTTCTTGATTAGAACAAACAAAAGTGTAAACTATAGAATTTTTTTTCTTTTCAGCTTTTTAACTAAAATATTTTTGTTTTGTAATCAGCTGAGTGATTGTGGCCCCTCTGGCTGTACCGGATGTGTGAACTGCCCAGCAGGGGATGCTCCTCCTCCTCCTGATCAACCCTTGGCCTACTACGTACGTTTTATTTTTTTTAGACAATTTCTTACAGATTGATATGTGGAGAGAGAGAGAGAGAATAAGATATAGGATAGAGAAAATGAACTCAGCATTCTCCCCAAACCCCCACCAGAAGAGCGTGAGAGTATAAAGAAATACTATTTGGAAGAGACGATAGTTGAGTAACATAATTTTTTTTTTTTGAAAATGAGGATTAAATCCTGACATTCTTGCTAATTTTCTGTTCTCTTTTTGCTCAATCAACTTTGCTACCTGGTCATATTACGAAGTGTCAAGTTTTCTTTCACTTCTGCTAATGTTGACCAACTTCCTACTTCCGCCTTTTTTAAAACATTTCCATGAAAAAAAAATAACAGGACAAAAACGATAAGTAAGAAAAATGTTGTCAAGTTGTAAAGATTAATGAAAGGAAATGGAAATGTATGTGCCAGAAAGAGAAATATTGAGATAGAAAAGAAACAAAAAGAGAGAAACATTGTGAGAAGAGACAAAAAAGACAATGATTGGGAGAGAAGAGAAAATCTTTAATGAAAAGAAGAAAGGTAAAGACTATCGTGTTTATACAGAACTAGTCGACTGGCGGCATAGCATACGCCGCTATTTTGCAGGCCTTAGGCAATGCAACATATGCGACCGCAGTGTGTCCCGCACTTTCTTTGGACCCGTGTTAATTTTTAGATGTATAAATTATTAAATTAAACCATTTTATAACATATAACAGATTTCCCACGGCCTTTGATTTACCAGGAGCCCCTGGGAATGTCCTGAAATGTTATTAAATGTAGGCCTACGAAAACGTCCTGGAAATCGCCGGAAATTATTAAAATCTTTTGTAAAGTAAAAGTAAGTAAAAAAAAAAAATATCCGGAAGAGAATTATGCTATTTTGTGAATGAAAATGGTGCGGATTTGGATACACCATTTTCCTTTCACACCATGATGCGCCATGGGATCTTCCCTTTTACTTGTTGCTTGTTACTTGTGTGTTTGAATTTTTGAACTTGTCGACTTTGAGAATTATATATACAGAATAATTTTAGGCAACCCTATGATTTTTTCCCACATTAGAACAGATTATTACAGTATTAGAGATTGGTTATCAGTATTAGAGATTGGCTATATCTACTTTCTAAAAGTTAGCTGTCAAAAAAAAATCTAAGAGTTTGTATCTAATTAATTTAGTAGACAAAGATCAACATGAAATAATACTTTTGCTTTATATTTTTGCAATTCCTCTATTCAGCTTGCAAATTATTCGGGTGAAAAAAAAACATAAAGCTGGAACGTGGACATGGATCTCAAAAACGGCTCAAATGATTTTTCTAGAAATTTGAAAGTTGATGTACATCTTTGGGAAACGAATTACTAGCTAATTTGCCACAATGAAGTTTGAACGTTAATTTTTTTCAAAGTATAATTTTAAAATAATAATTTAAATTTGGCTTGAGGTCTTAATATTCCAGGTGAACTTCTAAAAGAGATGAAACCATGTGATAAACGCACTTTTAAGATTTGCAACAAGATCTGGCAAGAAGATCCTGGCAATCAGGAAAATGGCCCAAGCCTTGGACCCAATCACTCATCATCATCATCAAACTCCATTTGATTGAGGGCTTGAGAGACTCAAATCCTATCTTGCAAAAGCCCTGGACAGAAACCCTGCTGTTTTACTTAGTACATACATGTCACTATACAGGCCGATAATTAGTTGTTTTCCCAGACCTGTCGAGACGGAGATCAGAAAGTCTGAGGCAGTCAAACAGAAAATGAGGCATGGTTTCCTCTTCTTCCCCCACTGCGGAGGTACCGTGGCCATAGCCGTGAGAAATATGAGCCAACAGAACAATGTCAGTCAGAGATCAGCATTTTCCCCAAACCCACACCAGAAGAGCGTCAGGAATGTTGGGGCTCCCGTAACGTTAGCCCTGTTCGGAACACTCCAAGAGCTGGGGGCGGGTGAACTTACTCATGTTACCAGAGGACACCAAGTGGAGGTCGGCGGGCACTATGCCACAATCCTTCATCCTCACTCTTCTAAAGAAAGGTAATTTACAAGGTAATTTACGACTCTGTCATAACTATTGCACCATCAGCCTCATTAGCCATCCTTGCAAGTTCTGTACAAATTATATTAACCGGCTAAACTCTGTCATAACTATTGCACCATCAGCCTCATTAGCCATCCTTGCAAGTTCTGTACAAATTATATTAACCGGCTAAAACCGATAGCAGACAAAATTATATCAGAAGAATAAGCGGGTTTTAGACAAGGTTGCAGCACAACAGAAAAAAAAATCCTAAACCTCAGGATACTCTGCCAGAAATACCTTCAACACCGAAAGAATCTTTTTCATGTCCTTATTGATTTCCAGAAAGCTTTCGACAGAGTGAGGAATGGGGAACTTTGGGCGACAATGAAAAGTACAATATAAATCAAAACATAACAAAAGTAATCTAGAACCTCTAGATCTATAAGCTTGACACTAGTGCATTGTACTTCAACAACAATATTGGAGACTGGAGTGCGACAAGGCTGCCGACTATCACTATTTTCAATATCTTCCTAGATAGGATAATAGATGTTCTTGGGGCTGCTAAGGTACTGTAAAGGAAGAATAAGCTGTAAAGGAAGAAGAATTACTAACTTGCGTTTTTCGGTCGACATAACTGGTCTGGCAGGGACAGTAAAACTAGTAACTAGAATTGCACCGTCCACAGCAGCACTTGGACGCTGACCGCTGAATGCAGGGCTTATGAGGATCATTTCAGTGAAATTGAGATGCTTAAGAAAAATCTTAGGTGTCACAAAGACCGCATCACAAATGAATTGATTAGAAACAGGATTAATATAGCAACGGGACCCCACTTTGACTTGCTGACTACTGTCCAAAAAAAAAAAACGCAAGCTTAAAACTCTATGGCTAAATCACAAGGTACCCAGGATCGCAAAGACTTTCCTTCAGGGAACAGTACCAGGAAAAAGAAGAAGAAGAGCCAGACAAAAAAAAAGCGATTGGAAGACAACATAAGAGAATGGACAGGCCGGTCATTGAAAGAAATGCAAAAGACAGAGTGGAATGGAGAAACCAGATATTGTGTGGTGAACCAACAGTTCAACAGACTAATGGATAGGTGAATGTTGAAGGCAAAGGTTCAAACAATGTTTATCTTGAACAGACAAACGTTAAATTGGTGTTTCTGTAGCTAGTGTTTTTTGTACAAGGTAGGGTAGCTACCCCTACGCCCAACCCTCCTCCTTTTTTCCGGGCTTGGGACCGGCATATGGCGGAGTTAAACGTTAAATAGTTCAACATTAAATAGTTCTAAATAATTAGACCTTCGGGAATATTTTGCGCGTCTTCTAAGTCTAGATATATAGGCCTATCATTAGAATTGCATATACTCTTAGATGTATACATTCGCTGAACCAGAAATTGTATGTGTAGCTAGGTCATGAAAATGTTTCATTTTTTTTCAAATCTATAATTCATAAGTTATTCAGAGCAAAGTAATCGCTCTTACAAAAGTTGGTCATTTGCATTATCTCTCCTTTTTTAAAAATCTTTTTTCATGTTACTTTATTTCAACAGTATTACTGAGTGAAACTCTGCAACTAACATAAAACCATAGGCTTGTACATTGTAAGTATAGATAAGTTTTAAAACTTTAGTTCCCAATTCGTAGTCCATCTACTAGATAGGAAATAATGAACAAGAAATTTTTTCTTTATTTCAGATGTTCATCCCAAATAAATCAAGGTATTAAGAATATAAACAATGACCTTTCAATAAAACTTACACCTTCAATCATATAACAAAACTGTAACAAAACTTAGTTTCAAATGAACTTTCAAAATGTATGTAGAGGTCACAAACTACAAATAAACATCATTTGAAAGAAAATTATTTTATTTTGCAAAAAATGTTTTTGTGTTAACATTACTTCTACATGAATGCGTCTCATTGCAGTGGCGTAGCGAGGTTCCTATGGGCGCATCCTGCATGCTCAGCGTGAAAGTTACTCATGCGCATAGCAAAATCTCGCGATCTAAGACTAAATCTAATTCTAGAATTTACTTTTTGCAAAGATAATTTTCTACTTTTACACATAACATACACAATTTCATTTCATTATTTGATAAAATTAACCTTTAAATGTGTGTTCCAAAAACATTTTTATTTCAAATCGTTTGTAATAACTTCGATTTTAATCGTCTGAACAGACATTTTCATAGCTCCATTCATAGTATGATATAGTATCGCGTGCAGCTGACATGCGCAGTGTAGACACTGACACACTATTGAGTGTTTAAGCGATGATGCAAATATGGTCTGACACGACAAAATGTTGAGACGAGGCTCTACACGTGTGTGAGTGGTCTGTAGATCCCTGGATCAGATTTTCCTCCTTTTTAAATAGATGAGTGATATATTATTAGCTTCTTTCCAGTCCCTTGGTACTCTGCCCTGATTAAGTGATGCCTGAACAATTATTTTGAACACTGGTGCTAACTCGTGGATTAGTTCTTTGAGCGCTCTAGCTGGAATACCATCAGGTCTGGATGCTTTATTTGGTTTCAGGTTAGCTAATAGGTTTTGGATTCCTTTTTCTTGTACATTTTTATCTCTGGTGTTTTCTACTTAGTTTAAATGTATTAATATGTCTTTGTCTCCTGGGGCTGAGAATGCTGATGCAAAATTTTATTTAGGACAGATAGCTTTAATTATTTATCGTTATGTTACATATGTGTTTAAGTTATCTCAACTTTTTAATGGTGCTAGTCCTGTTGTTTCCATCTTAGATTTAATGTATGACCATACATTTTTGTTATCTTCAGGTATTACTTGACTATGTATTCACTCTGCGGCTGTCTGCTATAGTATAGCTTTTTGCGTTCGGTATTTCATTCAACGGTACCTATATGGTACTCTGTCTTAGTTTCTTTGAAATTTTTAAAATAGGTTTTCTTTCTGTTAGCAAAGTTTCTGTAATTTATTATTAAACCAGCATTTATTCATTTTTTAAATATTGAAAGTTGATTCCTGCATACATTTTAGGCTCACATCATACTTTGGCTGTACCCTCAACTTTTATTTTTTGCATTACAATTAAACTGCCCGCATTTTTTGACCAGTGGACTAAATGTTCTGTTTCAATGGAATGGCCCACTTTAAATTGCCTCCCCTAACATACTCACTTCTGGAATCTGACCCTTCTCACCCTTCCTTTCCCCCCCCCCCCCCCCGTGAAACTGGAACAGATGCAAACTTGAGCTGTGAGATTTATAACAATTAGATATTGAAATTTGTACTTCTAAAGTGAAACCTGAGAGTAGACTCTATCTGTGTATTGTTGTTCTAGTTTCAATAGTTTTACGACACAATAATCTTGAAATACTTCTAATATTATGACAAATTGAGAAGAAGAGAATTATATACACCACTTTCATTCACAAAATAGTGCGGATTTGGATACACCATTTTCCAATCACACCATGCTGCGCCATGGGATCTTCCCATTTACTTGTTGCTTACTTGTTGTTTAAACTTGTACTATGTTCATGTGCTAAAGCATAAAACCATGGAACTATACTAAAGGAACGCTGACTTCGTGGTTTTTTTACAAAGCCGTATAGAAAACAGGTTCTTTGCGCATGTCAATACGCATCCTGCAATTTTTACAAAATAAAATGATGGAGACAAAGAAGGATTTTACGCCGCGAACGCGCGCGATTTACCCGTGTTGATTAGAAAATGTTTTTTAGCTTTTTCTAAACAGGTCGATAAAAACTTTAACCATTTTCACACAAGTTGTTATGGTAGATATAATTTATTAGAGTAAGAGCTTATCACAAATGATTTTATTTTTTATCACCCTTGGCGTCAAATTCACTCTAAGTCGATGCCTCTGTTTTGAAGTTGCCGTTCAATTATGTTAGGTAATTTCTACTAGATCTGGGTAATATTTTATGCGCTACTTATAAATGTAGATCTACTTGTATACATAGAGAATGTCATTCATATCTCTCATTAGTTTAATTCATATTTGCATAAGAAAAGTCAAAGTAATTAATACAAAACCTAGTCCTAAATATATATAGGCCTATTGTAAACGAAGTTAATAAACGTGGTGCGATCGATAAAAAGGAGCCCTTTTATTAAACAGTAATTTTTTTTTGAGCTATAATCTAATTATAGTATTAAGAGAATTTTAAAAATCTAGATTATGAAAAAACAATGTAACCTATTAGGTCTATTGAAAGTAGACTTATTCGAACACGGTATATTTAGATGCTTATATATTTTTAGCAATCTTTATAAAAGTCAAGCTTAACTATCTATATCTTTACAATATTAGAAACGGACATTTTAATTCGAGACTATATTTAAAAATAATCAACTGAAATCAACGTGTAAGTCTACCTAATTAATAGGCTTGTCTTCGAGTCCGAAGATTAATGAGGAATACAGTGTTTCCCGTGGCTGCACAGCCACCTAATTAATGTGCTCATAGATCTAGATCTAGTATGCTTTTTTAATTTTGTAGACGATATTTATGAGCCTAGAATAGATCTAATATATGATGCTACTTAAAACCATGTTATTAAAGTACTTTTAATCTGGGTATATTTAAAACTAGAAAATAGATCTAGGCATTTTTCTTAACGTAAATAGATCTACAGTGTTTACAGACAAATAAAATGCCGTAATCTAAAGTAATATTAGATCTAGCGCTATATCTAGAAAATAGAATCTATTTCTAGTGAAAACATATAGTGCTTGTCTATAAGTTTTTCTAATCTAGATATATTATCAGTTTGATTATTACAAGGTTTATATATTACGACAGTGCAGATTAGGCATCTAGATTGATTGTAAACACTGTAGATCAATATTCGATAACGAAAATGCCTAAATCTATATTTAAGTTTTAAATATACCCAGATTGCCAGATTTTATGCATTATCAATTCCAACTAGCTTTTTTACCCGGCTTTTTTGGGTGTTTTGATTTTTGTTTCTGTTTTCTTGTATTCATTGCAAGTTTTAGTGAGATTCGTACAGAATTTTTTTTCTTGGTTTTATTTCTTATACATAGCCTACGCTTTTTACCGCACTAGATATAGAAAATACGTGTGCAAGGTGGAGTGTGTGCTTATGTACTTTTAAATATAATTACATATCAGATTATACACATAGATCTACTTGAAATATATTTTAATAGTTCCATTAAAAAAATATACATAAATGGGCCTCTAATAATAATTTGAAAGTTGTTTTTTTTTCTAAACTCAGTCTAAAATAAAGACTTATAGCTACAGTGATGTGTAGTTCCAAAATGTTTTTAAACACCCATTTGAAGGTAAATTTGGTTGAATAATCAAATGGATATACTATATTTTGTACGTTCGCTTATAAAACAAAAAAGTTATCTTTTTGAAGATAAGCATGAAAGGATCTAGCCAGTCAAAAAGATGCAAACGATGTGCTACTTACTAATCTAAGGAAAGGTGTCATAATTGTTATATTATATAAGGTAGTTTATTAATGGCTATCATTTAATTATATATATATATTTAAATGTAGGCTACACTTAATGAGACGAACCTAGCTTTAGATCTTATGCCTTTGTAATTTTCAGTCACTTTTCTACCATTTTTTAAACTAGAAAAATAAACATACACATATTCATATACATGTACTAAATTTATAGGCCTACTTGGATACATTAATTATTTTGTTAATAAGAAGGTAGGTGTTTAATTTACAAGCACTTCTTTTCTTGGTTAGAAAAATAGCAGGATATTGCGCAGTCAAAAAAAAAATACTCGAGTAGCAAGACATGCTAATCTTCAAGACCCAGGTCCCAGAGTGAGGAAAGCACATGTTGAAAATAAGATATTTGAAAGGGCCTTACAGAGAGACTTTAAGGCATACGTGTTTCTGCTTAATTATCACGTTGCGCGCAAGAATTTAATCTTCAAATACTACGACAAATACGACAATCTCCAAATTCCAATATAGAAAGTCTACAGGATAGAAGACTTAAAAATAAATTAGCAATTAAACATTAAACACTGAACCATAATCTTCAAATACAAAAACAAGATTTAATAAAATACTCAGAAAGACACAAAGATAAAGGCACATTCCTCGTTCCAAATGCTAGGACAAATTTGTACAAAAGCTCCTTCTTCCCTGGCGCTATTAGAACATGGAATAAGTTGTCTGAGCTAGCCAGGAAAACTAGTGACTTGGCTGAATTTAGGTCATTGGTTAATATGTATGACTAAATGAATGAATGACTAAATGACGCGTAGGACGTAATCATCTTCTTTATTTTTTTATTTTTTTTGCAGTAACATCTGTAACATATAAGATAAGACAGCTATTATAGGATAGATCTAGAATCTAGATCTATATTACAAATTACAGAAATAGATCTAGAATTGCCAACCAATCCAGACGTATAATAATGTAAAATCTTTTAGATGTAAAATCTAAGCTTTATCCTCTTAGTAGGCCTAAATATTCTAATGAAATAGATTTTAGACCTAATTAACTGTCTTAACATCTACTACTCTAGATATAGAATAAATATCTACGTACGTCTATATATATACATATAGATTATGTATCGGTAGGGAGAAAGAGAAAAGAAAGAGACACTAAAGGAGTCTAGATCCACTATAAATTATTGTCTAAATATAATTCATTTCTAGATAATAATCTAATTTCTAGATTCAACCTAAATTTAGTAGTTACTGGATCTCGTTTAGATTTAGTTGTAAATCTGATCCAAAATAGATTTAAATGTATAGATGAATCTAGATCAATATATAAGTCAAGACTACAACTTGAATCTAGATCTAGAAGATAAATTGGCAGTAGATCTGGATCTACATCCAAGACACAGTTTTTAAATAAGTCCGTAGTAGAATTTAGACATATTATAGAATACTTGCCCTTATTAAATTCTATTCTTTTCTTAGGACTGATGTGTTAGAGACATATCGGAAAATGTTTTGGCATGATTATAAATGACCCTTGTCATTAAATAAACGAAGCATTAGCGCTTAGCTTAACCAAATGTAGGTGACAATAGAATAAAATGTAGACAATGATGGCATTTTGTATTTAATATTTTCTTTTTACACTAATAAAAAAATAATGATGATTTATTTTGTCGGAATTCGGACTTCGCAAAAAAAATAAATAAATAAAAGTGCCAATAAGGAACAGCGTAGAATGTGAGTTTTAATTTATCTTTTTATGTTTTGCGGGACAGCGGAACCGCAAGCTAATCTGCAAGTAGCACATATAACTGCACCAGATCTAGTATAAAAAACCCAACGTTGGAATCCCTGTGTACATATAATTTTTTGTAAGATGATCAAAAATAAAATAATTTGTGATGATCTCTTGCTCTAAAAAAATATATCCACCATAACAGCTTGCCTGAAAATGGATGAAGTTTTTAAGAATTCGTTTATAAAGAGCGAAAAACCATTTTCTAATCAACACGGGTAAATCGCGCTCGTTCAAGGCATAAAATTCTTCATTGTCTTTGTACTGTTTTTTAAAAATATTGCAGTATGCGCAGACAGGATGCGCAAAGACCTTGTTTTGAAGTCAGCGTTCCTTTAGTATAGTTCCATGATAAAACTATCTCTGCGAAGAGAAGTTCTATAATCGAGCCATGGGATCTTCCCATTTACTTGTTATAAGTGAATTCATGAATAAAAAATACTACAACATATGCGACCACAGTGGGTCCCGAACTTTCTTTGGACCCGTGCTAATTTTTAGGTGTATAAATTATTAAATTGAACCATTTTATAACATGATATAACAGTTTTCCCGCGCTAAAGTCAAACCTGAGAGTAGTATCTATCTGTGTATTGTCGTTCTAGTTTCAAGAGTCTTACGACACAATATAATCTCTACCGGCTTCCACTTTTTAACCTCCCTTCCATTCGCTACACAAATTCATAAGAGAGTTTTATGAAATAAAAATTTGTGCATTGCAATTGTGTGTACTTTATTTTATGTCTATAAATTGTGTTTAATCTCTAAGACTGAAGATCATGCAATTTTTAAATTTTTCATAATTTAGAAATCATAATTCAATAGTAGATATATATACATGTGTTTTCAAGTTGCACGAAGTTACTTCCTTTTTCCAGTCTATATTTATTTATGTCTATGCTATTTTGTGAATGAAAATAGTGCGGATTGGGTCCATTCACACCGTGGTGCGCCATGGGATCTTCCCAATTACTTCTTGGTTGTTGTTGTTTGACCTTTTACTTTGAGGATTATATATATAGATAAGATAAGACTCTAAAACATGCACGGCTAGATTGACACATGATTATCCGTAAGATGTTATGATCTACTCTTTTGAAGAAAACTCTGTAATGTATAAGATAATCAGATAATTTTGAATTAGAGAGTGAAAAGACTTGAGCACAACCAAATAGTTGATAAGAGGATAAAGTAATTATGGGTTTTAAAGAAAAAGTAACAAGTCAAGTTTGTACAGAGGCCCATTTCTATCATACAGCATAGTTCTTTCGTATTCAGCTTTAGATTTAATTTTTTAAGTGAGTTGTACTTTATTGAATTATTAAACATAAGAGTACTTTTAAAAAAATAATTGAACCAAAGTCAATAAATCAGTTGAGTTGGCTGTATACATAACAATATTAATTCCTAAGCTGTTTGGATGCTTAATTAACAATCAAACAATAACAGGAAACAAATGAGAAATGAAATGTATTTTGTTTATTTCTTGGATTAAAAACATATTCTATTCTTAAACTAATTACAGACTGGAGTCTGTCAAATAAATAACTGAATATATATGTGGTAT
>JADKLZ010078713.1:0-12418 GCA_021533235.1 Biomphalaria straminea
TAATATGTTTGCGAAATGTGGCGCGTTCCAATAAACGACAAGTTGTCCTTGACGCAGCCATCTAGATATTTCTGCGAAACAACCCTCTTATAATTTCAATAAGAATCCAAATAGAAAATGCTGTACATTTATATCAGTAGAACAATAAATTAATAATGTGAAATGTGAAGCTTTAAAAAAAAATAACTGAATTCAGTTAGTTTTGTGCTTCAATTATTATTTAGGCTACATCTAAATGTTGTTGGTTTTTTTTGTGTCAATTATCTTTGTGCAAAAACTTAATCAGATAGATCTATATTTATAGATTTATTATTTATTATAACTAGATTAGGTTCTCTAGACCTAGATTGACTAGATCCAGAACTAGAGTATATATACTATTGATAATATAGAATAAATAGACTAGGCCTATATAATCTATATAGTAGGCCTATAGTATTGATCTTTAGAAGTAAGATCTAAAGTTATTTAGTCTTATTAGATCTATATCTACATTAGATTTAGACCTAGAATAGTTATATTAACTTAGAGTCTAAGATATATAAATCTCAACTGAGAACTAGATTTACATACATTATTAGTTATTAGTTCTGGACTAGATCTAGACATTCAAGAAGTAGAATGTCTAGACTCTCTAAACAGTAAAAGTTACTAGTCGTCTTAGAAGTCTAGAGTATAGTCCTAAGTCAAGTCCTAGTATATTACATATTGTAGATCTCTTTAGTAGATCTAAATCCATATTGTCAAGTTCTAAATCCTCTAGATCACATAGTCTACTTCTAGATTGTTGCATTCACCTTCCATGCTTAGTTAGAATACTTAAAACTAGAGCTCAGATAGTCGATCAAGATCAAGTGAAGTAGCCTAGTCGCCCTAGTAGATCTAGACTCTTTTTTCGGCATCTATTGCCAGCGTAATTTCCTTGTTTAAACCAATGTTAATATCTAAATCTACAATACACGATTCCTTTAAAAAAATATTTGATCTAAGAAATTATTAGATCTAAAAATGTAAAAAGAATCAAGCAAAGTTATAGATTCTAATCTTCGTTCAACTAATGTGTTCATATCAGCTGTGGTAAAGCGTCCATTGACAACCAATCGTATAAGAGAAAAAAGTCATGTGATTACATGTGAACCAATCGTATTATTCTTGTCTGTAAACAGAAGATATATGTAGGTCTTAGAGTTCTTTTTATAGCCAAGAAACGCATTTATATAGGAGGGAAGAATGTTCAAACTTAAATAATTATTTTTCATTGGATGTCTTTTTATAGTCTGACCTTAGAGAGAAAAGGACGAGCTTTTCAATGAGGCCAAACATGGCAGGGTCCCTTTAATCATTGTTTATGAAAATCAAGTAAATAAAATGAGTATTTCGGTCATTTTCTGCTCTTATTATGACAAGGTGACCTTTATTAAATACATTTTTTACATAATAAATAATATTTTTCAAAGATATCATTAAGTAAAATGCGTGCAAAACATGTTGAACTATTTGAAATATGTAAAAACTAAAAATCAATTTTTTTTTCCAAAACCATCATTTTTTAGTGTTTCCCCTGCCCTTAAATAACAAGAATTAAGACATATATATATATATATATTGAGCATACCTGCATTGAATGAACCAAGGACTTTCCATCTGAAGAGTAAATATAGAATTTTGTAGTTGGTAACAATATGTACAAAATTTGTACAAGCTCAAATTATTATACTACATAAGTACAATAATAAAAAAGCAAATAAGATACAGGGGAGGGAGTAGTTGGTGTGTTTTTTTTACATGGTAAATTCCTGTCATCTTATCAAACATTTATACATTTTTTTTAGTACTGAGCCAATAGGAAATTGAAATCTGAAGGCAAGGGATCATAGAACTAGGTCATCATCAAAATATTACGAGATATTTTCATTCCATGCACAAACACACAAAATGTCTACACACTTACGTCCAGTTTCATGATCTTCCACCAAAAAACTGACATCCAGCAACCTCCAAGGAATGGTTGGACTATCTCCCATTAAAGTCAGTGTCACCTAAACACAAATACATTTTTTTTAAATAGCTGATTCAGATAACACAATCTTTTACAAAATAAATAACTTTATAGCTCTTTATATTTATTTACAAATTGGTTTGATTCAAAATATAATCAATTAGCGCTATGATGTTTAAAAACATGATTATGTTATTTTTTTCTTACTAAAGAAAATGCTTGCTGCTTGAATAATATAAGGTCATCATTTAAAACAGTTGTCAAAATTTAAAAAGATGATACTACTTCTTACCTCAAACTCTTGCTCCACAAAAAACTTCACTCTACCCTGATCTAAAACATAAATCACAATGTTAAAATTGCTTGCATATATTTTGTTGGTGTATTAGACACTGCCACATATTTAAGTCTGTAAAGACATAAAAAGTTACCAATTTTCAGCCTCCTCATTTGCTTTGGCAGCTCATTAGAGACCAGCCGGTACTGAATAACTTCATTTAGCCGCTGCAGTGTTTGCGTCTTCTCTTGTGGTGTAATGGGATCAGGAGGAATGATGCGCTCCTGTTCAAATAAACATTTTGAATGCTTTTCTGTTGTAGTTATACAAGAAGAAATTATATGTACCTTTTTTTTTTAAATCTACCAACTATAAACTAAGGATACAAATATTAAATGATTACCCGTATACAAGTTGGCAGTCTTGGATATGTTCCTGTTGTTAGAACATCTATAGCACATGGCAGGGAAAAACTAGGCAACCTGACAAATAGAATGTTTTAACATAAAGTAGGCAAATGTTATCCTTGTTAACTTAAAAAGTTGATTTTTTAAAATTTCTTATTAATAGGTCAATTGATTATTAAATGAAATACCTTGCAGAAGCTAAAGTTTCTTTAGCCATTTTGTGTAAGCTATCAGCTGTTTCCACAAAATACATGGACTGCTGTTCCAAGAAATTACAAATGTCCTAAGGATAAAATTATTAAATTCTTATTAAGAACGAAGAATATGTTGTTGTTTTTTTCCTGTGTGAAACATATCAAAACAATTTTGAGACATAAACTTGTATATCTATATATTAGCAAATAACAATAATTTGTTTCATTTAAATGAATTCAAGCCATCCATTTTTCAACAAAACCGGAAAAAGTGTAATAAAAAGAATAATAAAAAATAGAAATAAAAGAACAGAAACTAGTTTTTATAATTCCAGTATCAAGATTGAATATAGTATATTCACCATGCACTTGTCCACTTTGGAAGCACTGTTGGCCCATTTCACTAGAGCTAAGAGTCGAACAAATAATTGACGAGTTCTGCTTGCAAACTGGAAAATCTCAATTTTTCTAAAGCATTAAAATAAAAAAAAAAGTTTTGAAAAATATACTTTAAAATTATTTGAAGCTTTTAAAAATGAAATCTAATTTAAAATTAAATTTGTGAATGCTCCCTACCTCTCCATGTCTGACTTTCTTGGTAATCTGAAAGACATTAAAATATTGTTTCACATTATAAAGCTGGGAAAGATGTCGACATATTTTGAGAAGTTAATAATACAATCAACAGTCATTTCACTTTTAACATTCAAAGCTTCAATATTTTCATTAAAAATAAAAAAGGAGTACAATTGTTTCGCCAAGTACTGACATAAAGTAATAATATTGTATTTTTGAAAGCTGGCTTAAGAATAAATTATTCTAATCACTCTTTGCTAACAAAAATAGCTAGAGTAGAATTTTACCAGAATGAATGTATAAGTAAAAGTAGTAAAGTTCCCCTTTCAGACCATGTGGTCTATAGGGCAGATGATGTAAAGGTCATCTGATTCTGTGGCCTGCGGTTAACGAGGGTGTCATGTGGCCAGAACAACGACCAACCGCCTTTACCTTTCCCCAACTAATGTCAGGTACCCATTAGAGTTGGGTGGACTCAGAGGCACCCAAATATCCTGAAATAAAAATCCCAGTCTCCACCAGGATTCGAACCCAGGACCCCAGGTTCAGAAGCCAAGCACTTTACTGTTCAGCCACTGCGCCTCCTACCAAATTGAATGGCTAACCAAATAATATCAAAGTCAGAAATTTAGAAAATTTAGTGAGTTTATTATATAAACAAAAAAAAGTTACCCTTTCAGACCCTGCAATCTATAGGGCATTTGATGTTAAGATCATCTGTTTCTTTGGATAACAGTTAACAAGCAAATGTCATGTGGCCAGAACAATGACCGACCACTTTACTTTCCCAAATAATTTTAAAGTCAGGTACACATTAGAGTTGAGTGTACTCAGGGGCGCCTGAATATCCCATATAATTAAAAATCCCAGTCTTCACCGAGATTTTAATACAGGACCCCAGGCTTGGAAGCCAAGCGCTTAACCACCACGCTCCCAAGTTAATTATGTACACAAATGGAATAAATTAATAAATTTATTATAACAAAAAAATGTTTAAAAATGTATGTCTGGCAATAAATATTAGAAAAATTTTAATAAAAAGGGCATAATACAACTGATTCATTTGCTGATCTTATTATGAAACATCTTGGAACTGACAAATGTATTTGCATGTATTTTTATCTCACCTTTCCATAAAATATGGTGTGATATCTAGATGCAATTTAAGGGCAGAAATGACCCCAAATGGCAGCATTCTATATATAAAGCTTAAATACAAATACTGATAGCACAATAGACATCATTTTTAAATTTGCTATTGTAGACAATTTATAAGAACAATCTGCTATTTCCTTTTTTTTTTTCCATTATGAAAAAGGTGCATACAAATTTGTATGTAAAAGGTTCTAGAAACAAAATTAAATGTATGTTTGAGTCTTTTTTTTAGTGGGCGGGGGTAAGCTATTTAATAATACCATTCCTGGGCTAAATGTTTACTAAAAGAAAATACAATGAACAGCAAAAAAAAAAAAAAAAAAAAAAGGAAATGGTCCAAGTCAAAATTTTGTATAAACAACATATTTAAAGTAATATTAGGCAATGTTTCCATTCAAAATGGAATCATTTCCACAATCTGCTGAATGTACCTAGAAATTAGTTTAGCAAAAAAAAGTTATGTACTTACAGTTCTGATAAAATGATAAGTTCATGGTGAGTCCTTTGTAGTGCATAGTCTATGAGAGAGGACAATGAAATTGTGTTTCCAGATGATAGTGGAGGGGGTGCTACACCCATCATCATGCCACCCTGTGGGGTCATTTTTTGTTGCATTTAGAGCTACCCTCAACAGTTATTCATCATCAGATAATCTAGAAGAGAAAAACAGCATGTCATTATGATTTCCTGACCTAATGTAATAAATAGGAATTAATATTATATGTATTCAGAAATTCTGAGAGTTTTAGTTAACAGTAATATTATTCATCATTCAAACTACTCTCATTAAGTTATTTATGTTTTATATAAATATAATATATATGTGTGAATTAGTTAATTGCTGGATAAATTATTAAACTAAATTATTGTATTACAATATTTATTATGTTTCAAGATCTATATAAAATTATATTCCACACTTTATTTCTTCAGTGTGTTTATATAGTATATAGACTTATAGAGGCACATCCTAATCTGCAAATGCTATGTTACTTATAGAGACAAAAAGAATAATTGATAGCATGAACAACACAACTCTAAAACTAAAACAAATTTGAGACACTTGATTATATAATATAGCTTATAAATAATATATGATGATGATTTTTTAAACTTGTAAATGCATTTTATTTCAAATATCACTACATTATAATGGCTAAATAGGATTGCTGTGTTACTAACTCTAACTGTAACACTGTAAGGGGCTTTAAATAGATATATTAATATTATACCAGCCAAGTCTGGGCCAAGTCCAATTCCAGTTCTTTCTGATTCTGTGGTCTTACCATCCATCATTATCTCTAGGCTCATAAACTTACACCCCCAAAAGCAGTACAGTGGCATATTATTGAAAGTATTATTGCTAAGCACAAATAGAAAGTTTTAATGTTTTTTTTATCTAGATCTAGAATTTACCTAAATTTAGAATATATAATATATATAATAGATAGATTATAATAGATCTGTAATAAAATATATATTTTATAGATTCAATAGTATTTAGTATATAATATTTAAAATGTTATAAAATAGTAAAACAAATCAGTTAATAACCAGTAATCTAGCTAGGATTCAGGATTCTAGATCTACTTCTAGGACTAAGACTAAGACAAGAGTAAGAGAGACAGCTAGGAGTTGGGTTGGCGTTACCGTAACACTGTTAAGTGTTACTCTGTTACTTTACGGCTAGGGCTAAGGTTATACATTGTCATTATAGTTATAATAAAGTTATATAATATATATAGTTATTATAGGCATAGTAATAGGTTATATTTATATTATTATTATAATCATATTAATTAATTATAAATAATAAGACAATGAGTTATAAAAAAAAATATATACATAATACAGAGAGAAATATACTCTAATAAGACATAATTATGATAATACTAGTAACTAGTATTATCTATAAATCTATAGATTATTTTATACTAATTATAGATAAGCAGGAAGTCCTTATACTTTGAACACCACATAGAATTCACCTGCCTTGAACGGGTCGCTTTTTTTGTTTATAACTCATTTGTTTTTATGTTTGGAGCTAAAAATGATGTTTCGGGAGTGGGCATGTCCAATTTTAGATAAGTTCCTGTATTTTTGTTCCGTTTTTTCAAAGAATATAGAAGTTTTTAAGATTCTTGGTACCCATGTATGTAAAGCTGTTGTTTTAGGCAATTTAGCCTCCCCCGGCAATTCATACCCATATAAGGGATGAAGGCTATATTATGAGCCTATTTGATCTTAGGTTGATGGGCATATCAAAATAAGCTTACAAACATCTTTAGAAAGACATTCCAATCACATTTATACTGTTAGCTGTTAAATAAAATTTAAAAAGGGGGTGTTCAAACAAATAATAATGAAATCAGCTCATTCTCCGCCTTTGAACACATCAAAATGGTAATAAGGAATATTATTGGGATTAATAAATCTATGATTTTTTTCAATAAATAAATATGACCTAGATCGAGATATCAAGAATATATAATTTATGAATGAAAGAAAAAGTGCGGGCTGCTAATTTGAAGCCAGAGACCTGCCCATGATGAGCTGAAGGTGAGGAGAGGTAGGCTATACATTAAGCATGTAGTGAATTGTAGTGTCACAGCCTATCAAAAAGGCAATGGAGGGAAGAGGGGGGGGAGATTTATGAAAAGAACTATAAACATCTATGGGAGGGAGGGGATGTTAAGGTGTAACAAAATGACATCCAAATTGTGAAAAGAAGAAGAGGGTCCTTGGCTGGGAATTAAAAGAAAGACTGAGAGAAAATATCATGTTATTAAATTATAATAATTTATAGATCTATTATCTAAATAAATTAATTTCTGTCTGTTTCTACGCATAGATTATACAGGTATTTAAATAAATAAACTATAAACGATATATATATATATATATAATAATATATATATATATATAGAGAGAGAGAGAGAGTGTGACTATGAGGAAATATACTAGTCTATAAATACATATATTATATTGCAAAAGTCAAAAGTGAATCTACTTGATTCTTGAAGTACTTCTTTTACTACAATCTAAATAATTTTTAAGTAACACAGAAATAATTTATTAGCAATTACATAGTGGCGTTCAATTTTTTTTAATTAAAGACCTTTAATTAAGTTAAGTAACTTTTAAACTTTAGTTTAAGACAAATAAATTAAGAAGAACAAGATATTTTATCGATAACAGGTTGAGTTGTAATCCGATCAGCGCTTAGGCTTAGGCCTTAGATCTAAAATTTGCAAGTAAATTTCTTTAGACTTAAGATCTAGATCTATAAATCATTAGAACTAGATAATATGGGGTGATCGTTAAGGATAACAAACACATTTTTATATTACCAAAGCTAGAGACTCTAAGAGACTAGATAGATGTCTAAGTCTAAATAAAAAATTGTGCTTTTTATTTACTTTTAAAAGATCTACCGGATGTTTAGGTTTATCATTCTGCTTTTCTTTTTTTTTTTTTAAATTCGCCTTTTAAATTTAATTTTAAATAAAGATTGTACTATATAGTCTAGATCTATACATAGATTCTATATAAATCTATATATTCAATAATAATAATAATAGATCTAATAAGGCTTGTCTTTGAGTCCGAAGATTAATGAGGAATCATAGACATAAATAAATATAGACTGGCCAATAAGAGAGTTCTATGAAAGGAAAATTTGTGAATTGCAATTGTGTGTACTTTATTTTATGTCTATAAATTTTGTTTAATCTATAAGACTGAAGATCATGGTTAAATTTCTCTTAATTCGGAAATCCAAATTCAATAGATGTATATATAGATCTATATACATGTTTTCAAGTTACATGAAGTTACTTTCTTTTTCCAGTCTATATTTTTATTTATGTCTATGTGAGGAATGCAGTCTTCCCGTGGCAACGCAGCCACAGCCGTGACCTACATATTTTGCTACACCAGCGCAAGCATAACCATTGTCGATTTCGATTTTCTTTTCGCCTTCTACGTCTGAAGCAGAGTTTCTTTTGGTCTCTAACGTGTATTCCGCGGCCTTTGTAAAAGTGGCCTCCAGCTGTTTGTTCTGAAGCTGCATGTAACCAGGTGCTCTATTCAGTGGCGTAGCATGGTACCCGTGGGCCCGGGTTCAAGAATATGTTGATCGGCCCCTTCCCCCCCCCAGTATGACACATATTTTGTGTGACAAAGAAATCCAGTAGTTTTAATGTATCAGTACATTTACTAAAAGACATTCCAATGCAAGGTCAATAACACAGCTGAAGATCATGTTTAAGTACTGTTTAGCAAAGTAAACCTAATGTGCAAGTGGCTGCTTTTGTTGAAACAATAAATGAATGCTATTCATTGGCGTAGCTAGTGCTAGGGGATAGGGGGTCCAAATGTGAAAATCTCACCGACCCCCACTGAGGGGCCGCAAAATTAGTGTCCGAAATTTGTTTTCCATTAAATATTACGCCTTTATATAATACCAGGATGTCGAATGTAAAAAATGCAAGGGTCGCTAAGGAGGTCAAGCCTCTCGAGCCCCCAAATCCCTAACAACGTACGCCACTGAGGCTATTGTAGGCCTACTGTTCGCTCGTATTGAATAACCATCCTTGCCTTGGCGTCGTAAGTAATTTTAGGAAAGATGGTGATATTTTATTAGTCAAGAGTATATAATATAGTCAATCATACAGACTTCTGGTTCTCATAAATATGAAATCTTACAAATGATTTTCAGCAATTTCTTTGGGTAGTTCTTCATCGGAGTGCACAAAACATTTTCAGAAAATAACGCAAATTTAATAAATGTTTAATTCTTTTTGAGTACATGATAGAGCAAAATGGCACAGAATTGGATCTCCTTTAGGTGTTTTGCTAACATTGCATTGCAAGTCTATAATTATCTCGTTTTGAAATTGTGGGTCGAGGTAAAGGGTTGTGTTTTTGTTTTCTTAAGAATGTATGTAGGTCTACTGCTAAGGCATATTGTTGTTGTTACTTGTGTCACCTAAACGACCCTAAATGGTCGTGGGTCCGGGTTCATTGAACCCCTTCGCGCCATGGATGCTACGCAACTAGCTCTATTCTATCATTCTATGTCAGTTAAATCAAGTTGGTGCCTAAGCAAGCCTTTAATAAAGCGTCCTCCTTGGAGAACCTCAGTAACTTTGATTTAGTTTATTGTAGGGGCCAGTAGGGGATATTTTAATGGGGCGGGTGAGTTAAAAATTGCGCAGCCAAAGGGGTTTTAAGTTTTAAACCTCTTATAACAAAAATAATTACGCACTCAAAATGCCATGGGCGTAGCCAAAAGGGAGGGGGGTTGAGTTAAAAATTCCCCTCAATGGCATTTTGAGGTTACTTAGGTTACCCCCCCCCCCTCTACTATAAAACAAAAAATGAAGCAAACGACAGTCACCAGACTCTATAAGCGTAGTCCAAAAAAAGGGAGATGGGATAGTTAAAATCATTTCTAGAGTTGTTTTTTTTTTTACTTTAACCGCTCCCCCCTCCTTTTCAATATAAGACTAAAATTAAGCGAACAATAGTTAACAATGCAGATTTTATGAGCGTAATGAAGAAGGTTTTTTGACTTTACTCCCTTCAATTCATTCAGCAGGTTTTGAGGATAAACCCCCTCTTAAATATATAACTTATTAAACTTTTATATTTAAGAGGTATTTTTTTAGCTTCAAAATCCGCTGTAGTGGGTTGTGCAGTTGGCTTTTTTTAATATATTGAAGGGGTATTATTTAGCTTCAAACCCCGGTGGAGTTGTTTTTTTTTTTTAACACAAACCGCTCTTGGCTACTCTCATAGAATCTGGTGACTGATTGTATGGATATTTTTATATTGAAGAGGGGGGTTTATCGTAAATTTCGGAGGGGGTTTTAAATCAAAATTTTCCTTTGCTGTGCTCTAGGAAATTGGGGATTCTCGTTTGCATTTTTTTTCGGTTTTGTTTTATAGAATAGGGGGATTTGACTGGTAGAGGGTTTAAACTAAACCCCCCCCCCTGGCTGCGCTCGGGCAAGCAATATGGTTTAGTATTAAAATCTCACGTAAAATAATTAGAATCGAAGCAAAAAAAATCACTACAATGTCACTAAATTCTGATCCCCGCTGCATTCATTTGGGGGAGGGGGGTTGAACCCCAACTCATCCCAGGCTACGCCCATGGCTTCGTGTGTTTGTCCCAACACTCTTAGCATTTTTTTAAAGTGATATGATTCTTTATAAATAGAATAATAAAAAAAAAAAACTTGCTAGAGAGTTTAATTCTCACAAACTTTTTTCTCAAACCATAGGCATGGTTCAACCCCCCCCCCCCGAAATGAAATCCCCCCCCCCCCGAAGCGGGGATGGTCGGAATTTACTTACTGATTTTTTTATTAGATTTTGTTAACTTTAGGCGAGATTTCAATACTAAACCATCATTTGTCCCAACGCAGCCAAGGGGTTTTGAGTTTAAAACCCCCTAACAGGGGGGTTTGCAGTTAAGCCCCCCTCTTCAGTAGAACAAAACAAACAAAAAAAAAAACAAAAAAAAAAAACAATGTAAACGACAATTTCGAAATTCCAAGAGCATAGCTAAGGGGGGGGGGGGAGTTTGATTTTAAAACCCCCTCCAAAATTTTCGATAAAGCCCCTTCTACAATTTTAGACTATCCATACATCAGTCACCGGCTTCTATGAGCGTAGCCAAAAGGGGTGTTGAGTTTAAACCCCTCATCAGCGGGGTTTGAAGCAAAAAAAAAAAACTTCTTTAATATAAGGAAAGGGAATTACACACTAAAAATGCTATGAGCGTAGCCATAGGGGGTTTCAGTTTAAACCCTCCTTCAGCGGGGTTTGAAGCTAAAAAAAATCTCTTCAATTTTAAAAAAAAAAAAAAAAAAAGCAAATTACACAATCAAAATTATATGAGCGATGCCAAAAGGGGTATTGACTTTAAACTCCCCCTCCAGCGGTATTTGAAGGTAAAAATACCTCTTCAATATAAAAAAAAAGCAAATTAAATGCTATGAGCGTTGCCAAAGGGGTTTTTGAGTTTTAACCCCCTTTCCGAGGGATTTAATACTAAAAAAAACTTTTTCAACATAAAAAAGCAAATTACACACTCAAAATTTTATGAGCGTAGCCAACCCAATGGGGTTTAGAGTTTAAACCCCCTCTTCCAGAGAGTTTTTTTTCAAAGTTTAAACCACCTACAGATGGTTTTGAGTTTAAAATTCACCTACCGAGAGCTTTGAGGTTGATTATTCTGAAGCAAACTAAATTCACCAAAATCTATGAGTCGACCCCTTAGTAAGGTTGTGACAGAGCGTCGCATGAGGATAGCGGGTCATGTTCCCCGACAAAATAAATTACAGCCTAATAAAAATTGCGATGACATCCAAGTACAATTTTTAGTCCTCAGAGCAGGTGAGAAGAGACTTCAGACATTGCCAGTCACAGATTTTTGTGGAAACATCTTGTCGTCAAATGTGCGGGAGGTTCTAAGTCAGAAAGAATAGCCCATAAGGTTTTTGAAATAAAACTTTTTAACAGCATGATAATGCACCATAAATATCTCAGAATATGTATTTTGTTGGCATTCAATACCAGAAATACTGCTTGGCGGCGGGGCTTCGCCTCGCACTGGGGGAGCTCTCGCCGCTCCCCCAAACCCCCTTGCTGCCAAGGGGGAAAGTCTGAAATTTTCCCACTAACTCCAGGAAAAACATATTCTAAGGCACAATAAACGCCTTTTTTTCCCGCGGGGGATGGTGGAATACATGTCTCACGTCTCAAGCAGTAATATCTTTGACACCAGTCTCAAGAATAA
>JADKLZ010078715.1:0-25370 GCA_021533235.1 Biomphalaria straminea
CCCCGGGCGCACGTTGAGCTCACTTCGCCTTAGTTATAGCATTCTTTTAATATTAACTTGAACGTGAGCATTAATTTTTCATAAACATTTCATTGAAGTCTTTATATTAATTCTACGTACCGGCAGTGACTTGTAAGAAAACAATGACAGACAGAGAGATAGATAGATAGATAGATAGATAGATAGATAGATAGAGATAGATAGATAGATATATAGATATATATATAGATAGATAGATAGATAGATAGATAGATAGATAGATAGATACATTAAAATATTCAAAGTATGAAAAGGTACCCCCTATCTCAAAGAGAGCGACTAATCGTGAATGCTTTGAGAGTTATTGAACCTATTTGGGGGGGGGGGAATAATTAGGTTAATATATACAGATATAAAACAGTCTACTTCTATATGACAAAGGACAGCGTTATATGACGGTAATCGCTACGTTGGTCTGAACCATGAAACAATAAAATTAGTGTCACATTCCTTTCTACTTCAAGTTAAGAGGTTTACACACTGCAAATTATTGTCTATAATATAAGACCTCAAGCTATTGGTGAGTTTGTGTCATTAGCTGATCTTGTCAGACGAAATGCCCCCCCTCCCTCCAAAACCAAACATACTATTTAATTCTAAGTATTTTTTTTTTTTAGAAATCATGTAATTTTATAATAATCTTGTCTTATAAAAAAAAAAAACAGACGTTACTTCAAAAAATAAGATGATTACATACTAGGCGTGTTCCTAGGTCAGTCTGGTCATGCATGTTAACCAATGACTTAAATTCTGCCAAGTTATTGTTTTTGCTGACTCAGGCAACCCATTCTATGATCTTATTGTACTAAGGGGAAAGGAGCATTTGTACACATTTGTGGAACACTGAATATGCCTCTATCCAGAGGCGGCCTTAGTGGGTAGTTAGTAGGACAGGCCCCGAAACAAGAGAGGGGGCCGGAAAATCAGAAACTTTTATCTAATTTTATTTTTTTTCCCATGCATAATAAGTGTGAAACAGTAGTTACGTTGATTAAAGGTAGCTTAATATCAGAAGACTTAGGACGAATTCATGCAAGCAAAATCTTATCTGCAGAGAAAGTATATAATCAAACAGCCAATAGTACAGTACCAACGTAAGGTGTTACGTTTTGTAACAATGAGACGGACTAGGCAGTAAAGTCGGACCACAGACCAGTCCTACTTTGGCATAGGCTAACTAGGCAGCCGTCTAGGTGGGATCCTCGTTACCTGTTACCTGCTACCTATCCCTTAGTATGGTGGACAGTTGGGGCACCAAGCAAGACTCGTAGACCATCTTTCTCCATTCCTCTCTATCCTTTGTCCTGTTTAAAACCTCTTTCAATGGTAGGCCTGTCCATTCTTTGATATTGTCTTCCCACCACTTTCTCTGTCTGCCTCTTCTTCTTTTTCCTGGTACTGTTCCCTAGAGGAAGGTCTTTGCGAGTCCCGAAGATCTTGTTACATGGCCATACATTTTAAGCTTTCGTTTCTTCACAGTAGTTAGCAGGTCATCATGGGGTCCGATCGCTGCAGTAACACTGTCTCTAATCTCTTGATTTGTGATGCTGTCTTTAAATGTGATGCCTAGGATCCTTCTGTAGCATCTCAATTCCATTGCTAGGATCCTCCTCTCGAAGGATTTGAAGGTACTGTAAGCATTGGAGGAAGAAAAGTTACAAACTTGCGCTTCGCAGATGACATTGATGGCCTAACAGGGACGGAAGACGTACTAGCCGACCTAGTGATACATATTGACAAGACTTCAGCAGCTTATGGCATGCAAATAGATGCAGAAAAAAACAACCAAATTATAACCAATAGCCAACAGGGCTTTACAAAGGCCATCAGTATTGGAGGCTAAAAGCTAACTATCGTTAGCAGCTTTAAATACCTCGGAGCTATTGTCTCGGATAAGGGAACAAAGCCCTAATTAATGGTCCGAATAGAACAGTCCACAACAGCCCTTTCTAAACTTAAGCTAATATGGAAAGACAAAGCCTTAGCCCTCGGCACCAAAATCAGACTGATGCGCTCCCTGATCATGGCCACATTTCTATATGCTTGTGAGTCTTGGACGCTGACTGCAGAGCTAGAGAGGAGGATCCTAGCAATGGGATCCTCGTACAGGATTAAAAAAAAATATTTTAGAGAAAAATTTTGATCAGATATCTTTTTTTTATTTTTTTTTTTAAGTTCCTTTGGGACATTGATTGCATTATCTATCTGTTGTACATGGGTTTAAGATTTATTTTGTAAAAGCGTATAAATGCACTATGTTTAAATAGTATTGGATTCGAACTGTTATTTAATATTCATGTTTGACGGTGGCTATTAGAATTTACAACCTAATCTATATGTACCCCGATACTTCCACTACCTTGCGGTGTCAAATCAATTTAGTAAATAGAATATCACAATTTTAAGGCCATCATAACTTCTCATAGGTCTTCCGTAGTTATCGTCTTCATTAATTTTCTTTTTCTTTGTCCTATGTACAGCAAAATTCCCCTTTCAGATCTTGCGATCTATAATGCAGATGATGTTAAGGTTATCTGTTTCTTTGGCCAAACGCTTCACGAGGGTTTCCAACACGACAAACAGCCGTCTTTATTTCTCCAACTAAAGCCAGGTACCCATTCGAGTTGAATGGACTCTGGGACGCCCTAAAAATTCCTAATGAGAATTCAAAATTAAAATCTTCACCGAAATTCAGGTTTGGAAACCAAGCATTTAACCATTCGACCACCGCGACCAACAGGTCGTAAGCTCTTTAAACTCTGGATGTCTGCCTCCATCTGGATATTCGAAAGTATTGTAACTTAAAACACTTTATAATCGCAGTTCCTTATTGCACCTTGTTAGATGACAAAAAGTATTTATTGATCGCTTACTCTAGTATACATGAATATCTTGACGTATGATCCTAAGCCTTTAATTTTCATGTGCGGTAACTCTTGTACCGTATATCACACCTACAGATCATAGATAAGAGTTATGGACCTTACGAAAAGAATGATTATTACTTTGATTGAGTTGGTAGCTCACAATCGAATTTATTGTCTCTTTAGCTAATAGTTCCACAATGTACAATAGGGCGGGTAAAGTAGGTCTAGATTAATTTTTGGGAAACAAATAATTACAACTACATGCTTGTGGTTCCAGAGAGGTCACAGTGGTAAGTACCTTGTGTACCACCAGAAATTTAATTGCAAGGAAATAGTAAAATAGAGCAGTGTTTCTTGCTAGGTAGCTAATCAGAATTTTATCTCATTCGCCAACTAATGACAATAGAAAAATGGTTACACCAATCGCCCTTCTTACAATAAACTATTTCCTTGATGTATTGTTTCCTGTTGCAGTATGATACAAAGAGCTAAATACCTTCTATGTTTAAATGTGCTCCTATATTGGTTTTTTAAACTTAGTTTCTGACATTTCAGCACTTCTTTCCGCCCTGTAATTGTTATCGCGCAGTGCAGTCCACACTCTTAGCACCCCCTTGCGACGCCACTGGCTGGTAGGTACAATCTTAGTGCAAAGTTGATCAAAAGTTGCTTTTAAGTTGATGACGAGATGGTCAAGAGTTGGCTAAGAGTTGGTTAAGAAGTAGTTAATTGTGTTTGTTGACTTTTAGCAACTTTTTCAAACTGTCACCACCTAAACCTAACATTGTTCTGAGGGTGGTAAGACAATCTATGACTAAGTAATGATCGAGGCAGTTATTATTTGAGTAGGGAAGCCAGCAGGCCAGTTAACTCCAAGTCAATAGTGAAACGGTTAGTCTTTGATACAGTTTGTTTTAAGTCGAAAGCTCTATTAAGGAGTTGTGATAGAATGTATTTATTTGAGGTAGTAACATATCAAGAGCTTGCTATTTCAGTCATATGGATTACATGAAATCTATATATTATAGTATATCAAGTGGTGTAGTTTGGTATCTATTCATGTATTGACTTCTATATATCATCGTAATAAATGTCAAGTCTGCTGAAAGAAGAGATGCTCGGTCAGTGGCGTAGCTAGGGTGGGGGGGGAGGAGGGAAAGAATTTGAAAATCCCCCGGGCCTCACTTGAGGGGGGGGCCCAAATGATTTTTTTTTATATTAAAAAGTGAATGTTACGCAAAATACAAGGGCCCCAAAGCGGTCAAGACCCCCGGGCCCCAAACGATGGAAAATTCCTAGCTACGCCCCTGTGCTCAGTCATGTCTGAATGCTTGATACAGGTAACATCGTACGTCGTGACTAAGCTAGCAAATGCATTTATAAACATGGACCTAATGTCCCACTTATCAAACACAGGTGACACAAACTTCCACATTTGTGGGCCGGAACAAACTTCCATTGCGCAGTGCAGAACGGGGCGCTGCCCGATTCGTGCTTACTCGATTCCAGCCAAAATCTGATGCAGAGTCAGTGGAAATAGTGGCGCACATCTTGCGAAAGTGTCCACAACTCCGAAAGCTGCTTGGTGACGTATATGCAGGTTTTAATTACTACGCCGAACAGAAGAGTATCTGTCCAGGGCTCTACAGGAAAATTAACCCATCAAGCCCTGCTGTAGATCAGAGTTCATCTCAACATTAATGATCTTTATTGACACACTGTGCCATCTTTACGTACACACTCACACACACACACGTGCTACACTAATAACACAATGAACGGCCACTATTTTAGTGTGTAAATTTTACATGTAATCTAGTCGATTCAGTGGCTCTATGAATAGTCCCACTCTGCAGTGTCATAGTAAATGTTAAAGTTACAGAAGATATCACGTTTCCTTATCAACAACGTCACTGCTGCCAGCCCCATGACGAGCAAACAGGACAACATAATGATCAATTCTATAGGAAATTTCACTGAAAGAAACATAAAAAAACAACATTTTTTTAAATATATAAAAAGCTCATATTAAATGTATTTGTATCAAAACAAAAAATGCAGTCCAATTTGTTTAATAATGTCATTTATAGGCTGCTCTTTTTTTATTTAAACAGATAAAAATTGTTATTACAAATTAAATATGTTGGCTTTGTTTGACTAGAGGGGCATAATGTATTGAACATGATGGTAACAAAACGAGGAAAAAGTTATTGATTTCATTATACTCCTCAATTCTGTCTCCTCAGATATTATTTTAGACATATAATAATATTAAATTTTACACAACAGAACCACATATTTTCTATAAAGCAAGCACAGAAAAAACAAGATTACAAAGAGAGTTTGTGTGATACACAAACTCAGAGGCGGCCCCCGTCGGAGTCGGATCCCTGTCAGATCCGCCTATTCGCAAGATGTTTCGGATGTTCCTTCAAAGTCCCTGGCTCAATTCCTGTATGCTCCCATCCTTAAACTTTCATATAAATCATATTTTCAAAAGCCTTTAGTGTTTTTTTCTAACCGTGACGTACAGACCAACCAACAGATAAAACGCACAAAAATATGCTTGTTTGGGGCACTAAACAATTATTTTTTTTTAAATCTGATTTTTAAAAAAAATTAAGAAATTAGTTTAGAATCATGTCATTTCCGGGCTTTACGCTAGTACACGAAAGCCGCTGCTAAAAGTTCATTTTAAAAAATGTGCGTGATATCTACATGCCTAGTGCATTTCTTATGGTAACATTTCCTCCCTTACATTTACGTAATTGTTTTAGAATTGGTGTTTTGTTATTAAAAAATCGCTTGCATAATTAATTTGATAAATTAAGCGGTTTGCTTTTAGAAAACTAAAAGTAGCCGTTGCGCCTAAACTTTTCAAGCCGCATTTAATGGTGAAATAATATTTTTCGTATCTCTTCTAGTTTTGGCGCTCTGAGTCTGACAGACGGACAGACGGACAGACAGAAAGAAAGTCATTTTAAAAAATGTGCTTGATATCTACATGCCAAGAGCATTTTTTCTAGTAACATTTCCTCCCTTACATTTACCTGATTGCTTCACAATTGGTGTTTTATTATTAAAAAATCGCTTGCATAATAATTTTTATAAATTAAACGGTTTGCTTTTAGAAAACTAAAAGTAGCCGTTGCACCTAAACTTTTCAAGCCGCATTTAATGGTGAAAAAATATTTTTCGTTTCTCTTCTAGTTTTGGCGCCCTGAGTGTGACAGACGGACATTTTGCACAAACCTAATAGCGGCTTTTTCCCCTTACGGAGGCCGCTAAAAAGGATCTCCCTGATAAGTAGACTCAGTATTATTGCTGTAGCAGCAACAGTCTTTAACATAATTGAGTTCATGAACAAATTACACAGAAGCATTAACAATATTGTAAAGGACAAACTTTGAAGCAATGTTATTCTCCGTGATAGTACCTAGTAACTAGGCAAGACAAGACAATGTAGGGTTTTATACAACTACCCTGTTTGACTCATGTATTTAAAAAGGCTGATCAGGGAACAGGTTATTCCTCTTACGACAATTGTTTAAAGGTCTCCTTGAGATGTAAGAGGGCTACTCTGACATCATCAAGGTGGCCCTAAGTTCTGTTAAGAATTGTTTTGAGGTAAATAACTTTCAATTTGTATCGCTGTAACACAATTGCACTGGGTTCTGTTAGGTTCATATGTAAATTATTGCAGGGTTGGGGTGTCGATTTTTAAATTCTTTTCTCTCTTATATATACGAGAGGTTTGGATTTTGTCCCTAATCCTATTGGTAGTATTTACATAAACTTTCAAAGGACATGTAAAATATGATAGATTATTGTCATGCTCCACAAAAGATGTGTAGTTCACATTGCCTGGTAAATTCTACATTCCATTTTCATAAACGAACAAATGTTAAACGTTAATAGTGAAGGCCCTAACGTTAATAGTGAAGGCCCTAACGTTAATAGTGAAGGGAAGGCCCTAACGTTAATAGTGAAGGCCCTTACGTTGGAAAAGATAGATATTTTAACCTTTTTTTTATGAAGGGGGATTTTCTACACTTTGTGCTGAAGTTTCAGAGAGCCAGATAGAACCACCTCGCGGGCCTGGTGTGACCAGCGAGTCGTATTTTGGGCATCACTGAGCTAGACCAACATTTTTTCTACTATACAGCCAAACATATGACACCTTGATGCTACCTATTTTAAAATTAATATTTATATAGCTATTTAATCCTAAAATTACACGATGTTTTATTATTGTGATGCTATGATTGATGATTAAGTGTAATAAAAAAATTAAAAAAAAAAAAAAAAAGAAATGTTTAACTCGGCATTGAGTTTAACAAAACATTAGAACTGTGGCCAATATGATGTTCTGCATTGGCACTTTTTCAAAAAAAAAAAAGATGTAAAAAAAATAATTTTCTTACATATAAAGTTTATATTAAGTTTTTAATCGATCTAGACCAGTGATGCCCAACATAATTCGACATTAAGGCCATTTTAATTCCCGACGCTTGTCTCGCTGGCCACAAGAATGAAAAGGTTCAAAAAACAAAATGAAATTGATCCCATTAGAAACCCGTGGATCTACTAGTATTTACGTTAATTTTTTTTCATTCGTCAGAAAACGGTTTCATTTCTCAACTAAAAAATATGAGCAACAGTGAGCTAGCTTTACCAACGACTCATTTTCTTGTCTCTCTTTGGTAAAATTCTCATTATTCTTCGAATCTAGTAATGTAGTTAAACAATCTTTTAACAATTTGTTTTATATTGCCGTTTATATGTTGTTGTTTTTTCTTTAAGCAACACTTTATATAAAAATCAAATAATCATAGAAATAAAGGTTCTTTCTCTTTTTTTTTTTTTGCAAAATCGTTGATTTTCCTGGCTGATTCAGTCAATTCATTATAGCATTATGATGATGATGATGATGATGATGATGATGATGCTATCGTCGTCTCTTATTAGAAATCGAATGTTGTAAAGATCCTTAAGATTGACATTTTATCTCCCTGCACCATTGTTCTTAATGAAATGTTCTTAGCATTCACCTTCGATTCACAGTGCCCACATTGTCTTGGGGCATTGTCAAGTTTTTTTTTTTTCTTGCAATATGACTACTTCTAATACGCAGTGTTGCTAATAAACGGAAATTGTCATTGATATACAGCTTAAACAGACAGTGTCATAAAGATGTAATAGACAGTGTCATAAAGAGATTTAATAGACGGTGTGATAAAGAGATTTTATAGACAGTGTCATAAAGAGATTTTATAGACAGTGTTTTTAAGAGATTTAGAAGACAGTGTCATAAAGAGATTTCATAGACAGTGTCATAAAAAGAATTTACAGACAGTGTCATAAAGAGATTTTATAGACAGTGTTTTTAAGAGATTTAAAAGACAGTGTCATAAAGAGATTTTATAGACAATGTCATAAAGAGATTTTATAGACAGTGTCATAAAGAGATTTTATAGACAGTGTCAAAAAAGGATTTAACAGAGAGAGTCATAAAGAGATTTTATAGACAGTTTCATAAAGAGATTTTATAAACAGTGTCATAAAAGGGTTTCACAGCGAGAGTCATAAAGAGATTTAACAGACAGAGAAGTTAAAAAATATAGGCCTACCTACCTTGATCACAATAGTCACCAGTGTTGTCACCAACGCACCCAGAAAGACACGCCCCTGTGTCGTTGTGACAGAGTCGTCGTAAACAGTTCCAACTGCAAGCTTTATAAATATAGAAAGAGAGACATGTTTGTATGGACTTAATACAAGAATAATTAAGTCTAAGGCTAAGACTTACACCTACATTAAGAATGCTTCATTGATCCTTACGGAAATTTGTTGTGATTACAAGGACTCTTTTCTCATATAAAGACAACACAACAAAAACATACACATACAAACAACATACAAAACATAAAGAGTTCATTCAGCGAGTACACACAGGCATCTATACGGCAAATTTTAAAAACTCTGTCAGTCTATGTATGCGAAATAGGAAAGTAGACCTGTGCTAAAACATAGAGTAGTATCCATTATGTTTTTTTTTTTATTTGCCAAGCCAGCCATGGGGGTAGTTATTGACTTGAAGGTGTACGCGTTAAGGTCCCAAGAGAAGTGTAAGCAGGGCGATTTTATACATTAGCTTCTCTAAGCTTCTATTTTCTAAAAAGAAGAATGAATAACGAAAGCAAAATAGTTCATTTCCGGTAGGAGTACATTCTTGAGCATTTGGTTTTACACAGGATAGTAGTTACGGCCTCGGCAAAACAATCGGCCATGTTTCCCTATCCGGCCATATTCGACCCGGTCGGATATCTGTGCAGGGTAGTTGACTAGATAGTATAATAATGGATCTACCTTTCTTGCGGTGCGGATCTTTCTCCCCCCTCCCCACTTTGTTTAGTCCATCACATTGTAGATATACTATACGTTTGAAGATTTATTTGACAAACTTTTTCTTGAGTTTGAAGTTCCAGCAGGTATCAGACTGGCTTAGGATGGACGCGCGAACAAAAAATGTGTCCTTTGGTAGGGGGAGGGGGCGCCTCAGGCCAAAGGTTTGAGAAACCCTGGTGTAAACCATAATTTGCTTTGTGCTTAGATCTGATGTGACTGAATAAGGCCAAACGTTTGATGTTCCAGGTATGTGCATTATAGGATTAAAGAGAACATATAGAGTACATATACTTACGTATTTTAGTAGATCTTAATTCTGAAAAAAAAAAAAAAAAACAGAAAACAGTTTATTTGTACTGGAGTATTGTGCATGCATGTTATTTACGCATGACACACATGTCTATACTTTACCTTTGTTACTCAAGCATGGTATGTTAAATGAACCGTGTATATAATATTTTATTAACAATGATACAAACGAAAAGATTACAATAAAAAATTAGCTATTGTATATAGTTAATGTTTTAGTCGGAAGATGTACCTATTGAACATTGTTCTTTCACATCCCCACCAATGCATGGAGCATATTTCTTAGGCACTTCAATCGAGGTCTTCTTTTACTTATTGGCCAAATCGTTTTTTTTAACGGTCATTTCCACCCGAAAACCACCTTGCGGTTTGAGGCGTTACCCGGATGCCTCACCAATGAAACCCAGACTCAACAATTAGGTTTCAAGGAGCAGGATAGTACCACGTTGCGGGACGGATATGGCTCAAAGGCCGCAGTTTGGGCATCACTGTCACACAAATACAAACTCATTAAGAAGTAGTCATAAGACACTACAATACGAAGCATGCAAAGCAACAAATAAATGGAAATTCTTACGTGTAGTTACATCTGTGAATATACGTGAGGGATTCTGTGATCCCGCGAAAAAAGTTGCGGGATTCTGTGGTCCTGTAGTAAATGAATAGATAAATCTATATTTTATTTTTAAAAACAAATTTTAAAAAGTAAAGTAAAGTTCCCCTTTTGTGGTCTATAGGCAGATGATGTAAAGGTCATCTGATTCTATGGCCTACGGCTAACGAGGGTGTCATGTGGCCAGCACAACGACCTACCGCCTATACTTTTCCCCAACTAATGCCAGGTATCCATTAGAGCTGGGTGGACTCAGAGTCGCCCGAAGATACCGAGCTTAAAAATCCCAGTCTTCATCAGGATTCGAACCCCGGATCCCAGTTCGTAAGTCAAGCGCTTTACCGCTCAGCCACCGCGCCTCCGTATTTTAGAAAAATATTTTTTTTTTATACTTAACACAACGTCAAGGTGACGGCACGACCATGACCATACTAACACCTCGATCTCCAAACCAAGTAAAATCTTAAAAGCAACCCCAAACCGTTTTCTTCAACAAAGCAACTGCAAAACAGCCTATGAACCCTTCACTAAAAACCCCAATACAAACCATAAAATAAAGCATTCACCACCCGTCCCACCCACATTATCCTAACTGCAATCGAAACCTAACCTTACTTCAAGACATTTCAATACCAGAGCGCTACAGTATAATTCAGGATGACCAAACATAAGGTAAAAGGAGGACATTTCCTCTTTTATGTATTCATGTCCTCCTTCCGGCAGGCTTAGACCTAGAATGTGAAAATATCCGGAATTCACTCTGTTGTTAAAAGCATTTATTTTTATTTCAAAGTTTTGAAGATATTAACATCCTAGCCAAAGGCTATCGCATCCATCGAATTCATTCCTTTATAATCAGGTTCAAATCACCAGGTTAAAATTTAATTTAGTTAAAATAAAGTTTAGCATAACAGTCTCACTTATAGTAGAAAGTTGAAAGTATCTTTGATGATCCCTTATGGTACATGTTTGGCTATTAAGAGTTTCCCATTCTCGGATCCAAGTAGAAATTGTTAGAACACATACAGAGAAACATCTTCTTGAATATCGACTTGAATATGGACAATATTTCAGTAAGCCAATGCTCAATACGTCTTCGTTGAGATACTGATTTCTGATAGTTGTAAATTACCTTGTGGTACATTATCATTGTTATTTTACATCATTATACAAATGATTTTTGCGTTATAAAAAAGGTCCTTTACAACTTTGTTTTTTTTTTACAAGCCTTCTTAAGATCCGTTAAAAGAGGTGTTTTTTTGTTGTTTTTTTTTGGGGGGGGGGGTTTAAGGAAAGGACCTCAATTTGAACTACAGACTAAAGCCTCCTCAGGCTTCTCAAGCCACTCTTTTGTGAGTCTATGAACAATGAAGATTGTGTAGCTATTGTATTGTTTCTGTTTCATATTTATGTTCACTAATATGGCAGCCTAATATAAAGGGAACTAAGTCAGCTTATACCACTACTTCAGTCTCGATTGTTGGAGATACCAAACAAAGTCATTTATAACCAAGTGTTCATTTAAATAATTGGTTTTTTTTTTTTTAAATTGATTCTTATGTTGCCGGGTATAAGAAATAATTGTGCAAAATTTCATCTTGATTCAAGATTAGATGTACAAACTTTTGGCCAGCCAGACATACAAACACTCAGAGAGACAAACAGAAGGAGTTCAAATAAGGTTTGTAAAAATAGACACAATACTTACCAAACAATGTGCGGAAATTTGACATTACCTCTGGTACTTGAGCTGTCAATAAAAAGAAAGTTACTAATCAATCTCTCATTCTTGTAGAACGGGCGACAGACACTTTACCTGGCATACACTATAAATAACGACAGACACTAAACCTCTATACCTGGCCGAGAGACACTGTACCTGGCGAAAGACAACAAATATAGACACAGTACTTACCTACAGTTGTTTGGAGCACTGATGTTACGTTTGGACCTTGAGCTGTCAATAAAAAAAATTAAAATATTCCTTAAAAATTGGATAAATTATCTTCTACAACAAGCGACAGAAACTATAACTGACAAAAGACGACAGACACAGACGAATAACCGAGAAGAGACTCTAGCGAAGGACACCAAAAATAGACACACTACTTACCTACAATTGTTTGGGACAATGAAGTTACGTCTGGACCGTTAGCTGTCCAAAAGTGTTCAATAAATATTCTTCTTGAACGGACGCCAGAAACTTTAACGAAATACTCTATACTTTACGACAGACAATATAACTGACGAGAGACTCTATACCTGACAACATACACAATAACTGACAAGAAACTCTTAACCGACGACAGAAACGATTACTAATGATAGAGTGGAGATATTCTATACCAGGCGACAGACACAATTAATAATGAGAGACTCTATACCAGGCGACAGACACAATTAATAATGAGAGACTCTATACCAGGCGACAGACACAATTAATAATGAGAGACTCTATACCAGGCGACAGACACAATTAATAATGAGAGACTCTATACCTGGCGACAGACACAATTAATAATGAGAGACTCTATACCAGGCGACAGACACTATTAATAATGAGAGACTCTATACCTGGCGACAGACATTATTAATTACCAGCGACTCTATACCTGGCGACAGAAACTATAACTAACAAAAAAAAAAAACTCTATGCCATGCTACAGACACTATAACTGACGAGAAACTAGGGAGACACTATATCTGGCGACATCTATATAAATACTCAAATACTAAAGAAAGCTGCGATTCGATACCGATGAGTCTCCTGGAAAGTAAAGCAATACAAACGTTTCTGAAGTCAACAATATGTTTACAATATGCTATCCAAGTAAGTAATATTCTGTACAAAAGACTTTTGTGAGAAAAGATTACTTCAAAGTAATTGTACATTCAATCTCATTTTTCTTTTTCTTTTATATTCAATATGTATTTTTTTTTTATGGAGGCGCAGTGGCTGAGCGAAAAAGCGCTTAGCTTATGAACTGGGGATCTAGGTTCACATCCTGTTGAATATTGGGATTTCTAATTTCGAGATCTTCGGGAAATAATTTGGGTGCCTCCGTGTACTACCAACTTTAATGGGTAACTAACATTAGATTGGGATTAAGGTGGTTGACGTTCTGCTGGGCACATGATATCTTCGTTAACCATGGGCCACAGAAACAAATGACCTTTATTTACATCATCTGGCCTACTCAAAGGTCTAAAAGGTGAAATTTACTTGTCTATACCTATTTTAACAAGCTTTTTTTTTCTGTAAAATGTTATAGAGGTCTAATGGAACAAGCTTCATCAATAAATATACCATAAGATTTGCTGCTAAAAGCAATCAGATTGAGATACACTTGTCCAACGCAAAGAAAACTCTGTGACGTATTATAAAAAAGACAGCAATGTTTACCTTTTGCACATATGACATATCGCTTGAAGGAACAATTGCTCTCCACAAGCATCGTGTTCAAAGCGTCTAGGCCAGTGCATGAGAGGCTGTCTGGTCTGTCATGGGGATTTGATTGATTGTCATGGTGATGTTCGGTCTTCACCCAGACTATATAGGTCAGTACATTTGGATTACAAAGACAGCTTTAATAAATCAACGTTAATACTAAGGACAAATCCTTTGTAAAAATGGTAATTAAAGATAATGTTAAATACCAAATCTATTGCAAAGTTTAGTTTATAATTGATTAATAAACATACAGCCTTTGAAAAACGCACACCACATTTGATTTCATTATTTCCTTTAATCTTTAACCTATCTTTCAATTCTAATCGCCTTATTCCGAACATAATACTTATCTGCCCTAGCATAGTAGGTTTTCTATATACAAACAAAATCAATTATTACAACTAATGATTACCTAATAAGATTATTATTTAAATATATGTACATGAACATATTTGTACAATTTTATGACGATTGGATGAGTAGAAGAGGTCGGAAATCCAAACATGCAAGCAGGAGCGTCCTTAGCAGTGCACGGGGCCCTTGGCTAGTATCATGTTCGGGGCTCTGAGCCGTAAGGATAAACTATAGACCGTATCACATCACGCTAACCGGCTAATCGGTCTCTAACGATGTAACAATAACAAGACAGTATGTCCGCCTTAACTCTGTGGGCCTTCCTTATTTTTGTTACAGAACATAGAACATTGTTGCCTTACTATTGGCCGCGCTAAGTGCTATATATACTGTATTGTAATTGTTCTGCATAAAGAAAATTCTTTCAACTTAAAAAGTTTAAAAATTACTTCCACGGCCATAGAATATTTGGAAAAAAAAACACAAAGGCGGAAGCAACCAATCCAAATATTTTATTTCGTATATTAACATCAATATCCAATCGGGTTTTACTAGGAAAATGTGTGGTGATCAAGTTTGTGACAATAAAATCTCCGATCGGGGGCCCCCTTAAGCGCGGGGCCTGGGGCGGCTGTCTTACTTGCCACCCCTTAAGGCCGCTACTGCATGCAAGAAACATTTAGAGTTAGTTAAATATAAGCGTTGTAACAATATCTGTTTCTCTTTTGATGAAAAAATAATTTTTTTTTTTTTTAAGTAAAATTGTATGTCTTTTGATATTTTTTTAAAGAATAGATTTTGAAATAGAAGAAATGAAATGTTCTTAATTAACTAAGTCAAGGTTTAGTGGACTGGGATTTAGCTGAGTCTCCGCACATAAGTTCCCCATTCTCGACGCAGCTGATGTATGAAATGAAAGGCAAGTGCTCATACACTTTGGGGTCAACGGCGTCGCAGGCTATGCCAGTAAGTAGCGCTGAGTGCTGCAAACTGCCTGTGGGTTGCCGTCTTCTGACTTTTCGTAAGGGTTGACTGACAAACCCATTATTGGGTAGAGCTTCAATGCAGCACAAGTTTGCATTTAGAGTTTTTCTTCTTTTAGGTGGGTAGCCAGCCATGGCTAATGAGCCCCCTCCTGTCCGAAGCTGAGGGCGCGGTGGCTGAGCGGTAAAGCGCTTGGCTTCCGTACTGGAGGTCCCGAGTTCAAATCCTGGTGAAGACTGGGATTTTTATTTCGGGATTTTTGGGCGCCCTTGAGTCCACCCAGCTCTAATGGGTACCTGACTTTAGTTGGGGAAAAGTAAAAGCGGTTGGTCGTTGTGCTGGCCACATGACACCCTCGTTAACCCTAGGCCACAGAATCAGATGACCTTTACATCATCTGCCCTATAGACCACAAGGTCTGACAGGGGAACTTTGTCCGAAGCTATTGACTTCGCCCCTTCTTCTGTTATTGAAAACAGTCGCGTTGTCTCCCAGCAGTTAGGTGCTACAAGTCAACGGTCAGGATGGCTGCCTGGTCGTGCGGTTTGCGCTCTGGACTGTCGTGAGGATTCATCGATGGTCAGGGTTCAAACTAGGACTAGAAAGTAAATTATCTTTAACTCTGAAGGAACATCCGAAACATGTAAAACATTTTTAAAACTATACATCTTTAAGCATTATTTTTAAGCATTATTTATTTTCATATGTGAAAAGTTCCGCCGGACTCAGCTTCTAAACCACATGAGAAGGCCAGAGGTTGGACTAGTTGGCAGAATCTTTTTGAGACGCATGTCATTGGGAAGCATTTAATAAGTAGTGAAGTGCTATACTATGTACAACAATAAAATCAGTCATTTCGACTAGAATGGCCTCCTGTTATCCGAACTAACAATTTAGCACAAGTGAATGAAAGATATATATACAGAGATTTTCAGACGACAGAGAGATACAAGATGATAAAAACAGAGAGGAAATACATTTACAATAACTGAGAGAGAGAGAGAGAGAGAGAGAGAGTGGAAGAGGGAGGGGAAGGAGAGAGAAAATTAGAACAAAAAAACAGAGAGGAAGAGAGGGGAACTAAGAGAGGATGGGGGAGGAGAAAGGGGGTGTGTAGGAGACAAAGATGGAGAGGGAGAAGACAACAAGAGAGAATAAGGGAGAGAGAGAGAACGAGACAGAGAGAGAGAGAAAGAGAGTGAAAAATATTTAAAAAATCATTAAGAACAAACACAGCAACTAAAAAGCCCAAAAGAGGCGGACACGTACACAGTTTGGAGCTGTTGGTTTCACGTCTGCAAATGCTACTTAATGCCTGCAACTGTTGAATGTTGACTGTCTCAGGTATGGACAAGACATCGAGCTCCGAATCATTGCTCTTACACTGAGTCTAGACATTCAAGAGAAATAGAGACAGTAATTTGTATGGCCTGCTCTAAGTATATTTCATTCCCATACTTTGAGGCTTAAGTTGTTTGACAGGATATTATGGAGTGTGTGTGTTTGCGTGTGTGTGTGCTCACACGGTGACGCTGGGAAGAAGTTAACGATTGGCTGTGAATGATGCAACATAGCTAGCATTGTCGTCACATGGTCTTAGTTAGGGCAGAACGTGAGACTGAAAGGTTGTGTTATTGTAGAGCACCGGTTCTCAACCTTTTAAGCTCGGCGACCCCTTTTTACGATCCACGACTCTCCCGCGACCCCCACCCACGCACACACCCACACAGCAATAGAAGAATAGACTAAAAAAATCCATAATTTAGATGGTCTTAGGCGACCCCGGGTAAATCTTCCATCGACCCCTAAGGGGGACACGACCCAAAGGTTAAAAACCTCTGTTGTAGAGTTATATTTTGTTATACGATATTATTATTTTAATTTGTTAAAACTATTTAATTTCATATTAACTTAATTTTTTCTATATATAAAAAATAAAATAATATTTAGTATTGTTTACAAGGAAGTAATTAAATTTTGAAGTTAATAAGTTGACATATTACGACTATTACGGTTTGTTGTCTCCCATCAGTGTGGGGCTACAAGTCAACGACACTGGGTCAACTATCTGATAACAATTCAAAGCCGCCACTAATTGAACACAAGAAGCGTATTTTTTAAAAAATTTTCTTTGTTATTATTTTCCACGTTCTGGAACTTTCATTGTCTCGTGTGTACTTTACTAACTTTTACGAGTTAACTTCAATAATGGTTTTCTTTTAATCAGAAAATGTTATTATTGGTGTAGATAAATGCAGGCCCCTTTTTATGTAACGCAAATTAAAGTTTACAAGTTCAAAAAAAAATATATGTTAATTTAATGTGTTAAGCCAACGCTAGTATCGTCTATCCGGAGAGAAAGAGTTACGAGTAAAAGTATGGACACATTTTTAAAAGACTGTTGGATCGAGGAGCAAAGCTTAAGAATTGTATGCAGAGGCGGACTGGCTATATGGGCATTCAGGCAAATGCCCGGTGGGCCGGTACCCAAATGGGCCTTTAAGGCCACCGAAGGGCCACATTGATGCCACTATGTATTAAATTTTAAAGGTTTTAAATTATTCTCTTATAAAACGGCCCTCTATGTGTCGTTTTTAAAAATCTCTATACAGTGTAATCTAACTAATTTTATAGCCTACATCCGTAGACAGTGTTACTAGATCTAGTAAGAGTCATCCTTTTAGGGGCTACACACTTAGCAGTTAAAAAGTAGCATAAGGCCTATACTTCCTGTAAAAAATATAGATCTTTCTGTATGCATGTGTACCGTTAGCGATGCTCAAACAAAACATAATGATTTAGAAGACAAATATAATATGAAATTTATGGGCCTGATTGTGTAGAAATGCCCTGGCCGATTTTGACACCCAGTCCGCCCCTGATTGTATGCTTTATCTTTTTAAGCTACAATCAACATGCTTAAGAAAAGGTGTGTGTGTGTAGTATGTTGGAACAAGTGTCCCAATGGTGGAAACAAAATAAAGACATTTTAGAAATATATTTTTTCTAGGAATGATTAAAATTAAAAAAAAAATGTGAAGTAGTCTTCGTTGTAGACAGTCTATTTGGAAGAATTCAAACCATTATATTTTATCCTGTTGACTAAAACTGGCGAGCTAATGAATGAATTACTGCTAAGGTAGAAGCTGGGACAAGCTATTTCATTCAAAAGAGATTTACCAATTTTAGTAACAAAAGGTATGTACATAAAAAACGTCAGAGCCTAAACTCTTGTTACTCTCAGCTACGTTGTTTTGTTTCAGTTATCCGGTAAACACGGGTAACCTCTAAAGCCCTAAACTTCAATCATGTTAAACTTACATAAGCTAACATGGTAACTATGTACATAAAACAATCAGAGATATCAGTGTAAATAAAACACAAAAGAAATTTTTTCGCTATATGAGAAATCCTAATATAACAAACATCTTGCTACGTCATCACTGACACGTCTATATACAAATTCAAGTTTAAAAGAAAGTATCAATTATTTTATCAGTCCGCCTATTTGGAATTGACAATTAACTTGCCGGGAGTCAGGGACAGTTATCGAGGGTTGACAAGCATTATTATATGACGTGGCCAGCACAATGACCAGCCATATTCAAGAATCGGGGGCGCGGTGGCTGAGCGGTAAAGCGCTTGGATTCCGTACTGGAGGACCTGGGCTCGAATCCTGGTGAAGGCTGGGATCTTTATTCCAGTATTGTCTTGAGTCCACTCAGCTATAATGTGTACTTGACATTAGTTGGGGAAAAGTAAAGGCGGTTGGTCGTTATGCTGGCCACATGACACCCTCGCTAACCGTGTGCCACAGAATCAGATGACCTTTACATCATCTGCCCTATAGACAATAAGGTCTGAAAGAACTTTACTTTTACTTTTTCTTTATTCAAGAATCAGGTGTACCCCGAGACTTCCTACCTGTTACCCGTTACCTATCCCTTAGTCTGGTGGACCGTTGGGGCACCATGCAAGACTTGTAGACCGCCCTTCTCCATTCATCTCTATCCTTTGCCCTGATTAGAACTTTTTTTCATCGGTAGGCCCGTCCATTCTTTTATGTTGTCTTCCCACCGCTTTCTCTGTCTGCCTCTTCTTCTTTTTCCTGGTACTGTTCCCTGAAGGAAGGTCTTTGCGAGCCCCGAAGATCTTGTTATATGGCCATAGATTTTTAGCTTGCGTTTTTTTTTTCACAATAGTTAGTTCCTAAAGATACCGAAATAAAATTATCCCAAGACTTGAACCTCTGGGCCACTCGGTCGGAAACGAAGCGCATTACCCCTCAGCCACAACAACTAATATAAAACAACTATTTTGGTCTGATTACCTTGGTATCATTAAAAGTGACAAGTGGATACATAAAACAGAAGACACAGAGCGTCTCGAACACGTTCTCTTCTTCACAGGGAGAACTCAACACAGCTGTGGGGGGAAACGTAGGCAGCAATAGTTCAATAGAGCGTAATGAATGTGTATAAGATTGAAAGATAACATTGTGTCCACCTCTTGAGTAGAAATAGCAGAAAACTAAACGATTATTGAAGGGCAACAAGAAAAAAAAAAAATTTTAAACTTAAAAGATTATATTAAGCGTATCAGTTAGTCTAGATCAGTCATGTAATTAAATTTATGATAGATCTAGACTTGCGTTAATAAATCTGTGCGTTTAGAAATAATATTAGCAATTTTTTTGTTTGTTTACGCGTTATGATAGTATCATTTGTCTGGACCAGTTCGGAAAAGAGTGGGGGGTAGGAAATGTCAGTAAATGTGACGGTATTTTTATTAAACACAAAAATTGTACAACTTTAATTCAAAATTGAAGGCCCCCCTAGCCAAAATATGACCACTGTTCTTGGGAAAGTGCAAACGAAAATAGAACATTTTTCAGTTATCTACTGTTAGTTAAGCCAAGACCTAATTCTCTACACAAAATAAAAAGGGGATTAATTCAATTTAGACCACCATATTTTTAAGTAAAATTTTTATTTCCCTTGTTAGATACCGAATACATTTTGAATTCTTTTCCAATAGTTGAAAATGTAATCTATTCTTTTTATTCTTTTGTTTATCAGGTAAAGCAAAAATATTATTGTACGAAATTTCTATTTGATCCAAGATTCTATGTGAAAGAAATAACTTGTACAAACTTTTTACCAGAAAGACGGACAGACAGATATGGTAAGTTTGAATTGTGACTACAATAAAGAGGGACATTTACAATTATAAAGGCAATGTCATTATAATGTATTTGATAAAATAAGTCAGGAAAGTATAGGCATCAGAAATGATATTAAGGCATTGCTATAAAATATTAATGACATTCTCAGCACTATTTACCATTTCTGAAATGGTAAATGAGAATATAAAATATATGGGGCAACATATTTGTGAAAAATCGAACACAGTAATGGATTAGTTTGCGAGAAAAAAAATTTCACGTAAATCTATTTTTCAGAACTTTTTTTTTCTTTTTAGATGAGTCGTATGCACAGCCATTATGTCTCGCTTTATTTATTTTTTTTTGTGTGGAGAGGGCTATTGAACTTAGCTAAGCTGTCAAACTACAAGGCATAGACAATGATCTAAGACGTCAACAACATTCATTTTAAAAAAATACAAAAAAATATATAATTTAAGTTAAGGTGTCGAGACATACAAAAGAGTACCTGATAATGCAGTGACACATGTAATAGCTAGGATACAGAATCTTGGGTCTTTTGTTCCTAATGTCATAGTTTAACCAAGCCGTCTTCATGCTGTCAAATCTAAACCAAAACAAAAAAAACAATGTTGTCTTTGTTTTGTGTTTACTTTATAGGCTTACAATGTAGTAAGTATTATGTCAATGCCATATTGTGTTCGATATGTTTTATAATCCTTAAAAGTTAGGTTTGTTGTTCCTATTGCTATGCCTGTGGCAAAATATGCAAGTCACAGCTGGGGCTGCGTAGCCACGGGAAATATTATTAATATTATTATTTTAATTAGCGTTGTCGAGAGGCTAAGTACGCTTGAATGTGGCTTAATTTGGAACATATGAAAGTTGCTCGAAACTCGAGGTTTAACACTCGACTCGGAAAGAGTTGTGTTAACTGACCGCCTAAAGGCAGCACGGAAAACCTTTTCTCAATACCCCCTCCACCCACTGGTCCACAAATGAGATCGGAATATAGCGCTCTGAGCATGGTGTAAGCATGAAAGTAGCGCTATATAAAACACGCCTCTAAAATGATACATTACCAGCTATATGATAGCTTTAATTTATTATTATTATTATTTTTATTAGTGTATATGGTTAAGCGCTTGACTTCCTGTGGTGCTGGGTTTGAATCTTGGTGAAGGCTTGAATTTTGAATTTCAGGCATTTTAAGGCGTCCCTGAGTCCTCCCAACTTTAATGGGTACCTAACTTTAGTTTGGGAATGTAAAGGCAGTATGTCATTGTGCTGGTTAACCGCTGGCCAATTAACCGGCTAACATTAACTGCTTAACATCATCTGCCTCATAGACCAAAAGGTCTGAAAGGGGAACTAACTTTCTTGTTTACTTTTGTAAAAAAAATGATGAATTATCAGCTAAGAAGAAAGTTGAACACATATAATACAAAAGTGACATACCGTAGAGGTTCACCCATATGGCATTCTAAAATACAACCGAATACAATGGACATACTACATACTTGGATCACTGTCACTGTGGACATAAATGTTTATAGATAAATACCAATGAATAAAATAAACCAAAAACAAAGTAATCGTCGTAATTGTCTTTAATATTACATGAAGCAAGCTTATTCGCAGACCCGGATTTTAGTAAATGGAGGTTCTTGTCTGAATTAATGTGCAAGCCTATACCCTCTTTAAGCTTCAATATAAATGGAATTTTATGATATAAATAAATCTAACAAGTCATTTTTGTGAGAAAAGAAATAAAGTGTTTGATAATGTGAGCTTGTACCCTTACTTATATTTAATACACAGTTGGAGAGTTATCACGGTCATATATTTGAAGCTGGGTAAAAACTCGTTAGTAAAAGACAGACGCTAAAGACGTAAAGAAAACTGAAATAGACCCCGGTTGTCACAGATGCCATTATAGATTTATTTGTATATTTCACATTTAAAAGCTTGTGTGTAAATAGAAATAGAAATCCCTAACTGAGCCTCAGGAATTACCCAACAAATCTAGACCCTTGACAGCACCTCAAGTTTAACTCAAGACGTAACTATGATGTTGCAAATCTATTGGTTGATTTAAAAATAAATAAAGACATTTTTTGGGGGAGTTAGCGCGGGCTGGAATAGGACGCGCCAGATTCAGTCTGGAGCGAGCTTTTTAAAACGATAGGTTGTGTTTCTAGTTTACTCTGAAATATTATTGAAGAAAGAAGCCTTTGTATTGTATCTTCATTTTTATTAATATGTACCTTGTACATAAGCTGTACTTAAGTTAAATTTATATTAAAGTTTCCAGTGTTTTATTTCATCGAAGAAGTTATTCATTTGATTCCTAGATCGTCTCTGTTCATTATTATATCTAATTCAAGTTAGACTCCCCGGCAGCACAAGACTACTCTTCTATCGGACAGCAACTTCTTATTGCACCTCAAGATAAAGTTGGCGAAGTCTTCATTCTTCATTCATCATCGATAGAAGAGACTTGTGACACCGGTGAACAACGTCTATATTAACATCAGATGTGGAGAATTATGTATGGCGTACCACAGTTTGCGCAGAGCACCCATGTGAAACATTTCACCGTAGTTATACTTAGAAATCAAAGAATTCAACTTTGAATCTTTGTGTGTTCTCCCGTAAATAGTGACTGCACGGTAATCAAATTAATAAAGCAATTGATTACGTATGGCTGCCTGGTCGAGTGATCTGCACTTTTGACTCACGATAATCCCAAGTTTCAAAGGTCCAACCTTGTTCGCTTACATCCCCTGCCTCTATGCGGGAAGTTTGGATTAGAACGTGGATGTTTATACTTTTGAAGGGACTTCCGAAATTGATGAAATGAAACAAACAGTTTTAACAATATGTTTCCCGTGGAGTCTTAATTTGATATCTCTCAATGTCCGAGTGAATTAAAATTGTTATCTCCCTCAATGTCCGAGTGAATTAAATTTGTTATCTCCCTCAATGTCCGAGTGAATTGAATTTGTTATCTCCCTCAATGTCCGAGTGAATTGAATTTGTTATCTCCCTCAATGTCTGAGTGAATTAAATTTGTTATCTCCCTCAATATCCGAGTGAATACCCACTTACACGTTTTTATTACTAGAGTCTAAAGCTACATCTAGCCAACAAGTCTTGATGACTCAATTTTCTCCATTTGGGATCTAGATGAAGATGTAGAACGGTTCTACTTTTAAATCTAAAACTTTTGTTAGAAAGAGATAAAGTTTTATTACTTTTATTAATTATAGTTTACAAATTCAAAAAAAAAAAAAAAGCCCTAATACTCAGAAAAACACAAAGATAGAGGCACAATATATATTCCTTATGCTAGAACAGGGGGCGAGATGTCCGAGTGGTTAAGCGCTTGGCTTCAGCACCTGGGGCCTGGGTTCAAATCTCTATGAAGACTATGATTTCGAGCTTGGATATTTTTAGGGCGCCCCTATAGTCACCCAAATGTAATGGGTACTTGACTTTAGTTGGCGGAAAGAAAAGGCCTTTGGTCGCTGTCCTGGCCACATGACACTCTTCTCGTTAACCGTTGGTCAAAGAAACAGATCATCTGCCCCATAGATCACAAGCTTTTTACTTTATGCTAGAACAAATTCGTACAAGTGCTACTTCTTTCCCATTGCCATTAGTATGATTAGAGAATGGAATGGGTTGCCTGAATCAGCCAGGAAATCCAACGACTTAGCCTTAGCAGAGTTTAAGTCATTGATTTACATGCATGAGTAGATTTACATAAGGAATGTGTAGGGCGTAATTATCTTCATTTTTGAAGCAATGTCAGTAATAGAGAGATAATTTAATATAATAATAATTTAATATACGTCTATTCTGTAAAACCTATAATATATCTAATCTTACAAACTAGAAACGTTATTTCTAAAGATAACTACGTCCTATGTGTTACTTACATTCAGTAGAAATAATTAAATAATACATACAAGATTCACTCATACATCTATAAAGTAATTTAGAATAACAATGAAATGTCTTTTGATACAAAATGTTAACAAAAAAGTTGTATTTTTTTCAGAATTTCCTTTCATTAGTGATTTTTCGTTGTGGTGCGCAAGGTTAGAGCCAATCAATTTATGTAAGATCAAAGTCCTATATATATCTATATATACCAAGACTGGAAAACAAAGGGAAATACATATCAGATCGTTATTTACGTAAATCGTTTTCAAGCTGTACGGAAATTTGATCTGAATTCTGGAAAGTCGCTCTTTCTGTCTTAGAAAAGTAATGATCTTTAGTTTTCAAAGTTTGGAAATAATGCTATACCATATTTCGGATTTTTAATCCGAATAGAATGGTCTATTAATTACAGAACTATATATTCACGCAAATCTTATCTTATGATATGGTCATATAACAAGATCTTCGGGGCTCGCAAAGACCTTCCTCCAGAGAACAGTACCATGAAAATGAAGAAGAGGCAGACAGAGAAAGCGGTGGGAAGGCAACATAAAAGAATGGACGGGCCTACCATTGAAAGAAGTTCTATCAGGGCAAAGGATAGAGAGGAATGGAGAAAGAGATTCTACAAGTCTTGCTTGGTGCTCCGACGGTCCACAGACTAAGGGATAGATCTAGGTAATAGGTAACAGGGTATCATATGAAATATAGACGTTACTTCAAATCTATGATATAAAGCCATTTCCTGTAAGTCTCCATTGAGATAGTGTTTAGACATCCCTAGATTTAAATAATTTAATCCTCTTGATTTTGATACTCTTGTGATTTAGATTGTACTTTTAAATATATTGATTATCTAGCACTAAATCTAACAATGGCAAAATAACAATTTTGAGACGCGTGTTCTCTTATTTACAATGTTCAATTTCTCGGACTAAAGATAATAATGATTACTAGAATTAAGTTTAAAAATATGGGGAAAAAAAAGTTTAATTTTTGTAAATAATGATTCACTTAATCGAATTTTACTGTAAACTCTAAAATCTAAATCCTCATTTGTCAATACCAAGACATTTTATTTAAAACGCAACGTTAGTTACAAAGATAAAAACAATTAGTTATAGTTATAAAAGTAACAAAAAGACAATTTAACAAGATTACAAAGAGAGTTTGTGTGATACACAAACTCAGAGGCGGCCCCCGTCGGAGTCGGATCCCTGTCAGATCCGC
>JADKLZ010078718.1:10521-45404 GCA_021533235.1 Biomphalaria straminea
GGGGATCAGGGTTGAATGGCTAATGATGTCGTGGAGCAAGGCTTGACTGAGATCAGGGTTGAATGACTAATGCGTTGATTAACTGAGTTCATTGGGTCATAACGTTAGTTCCTTTCATAGATGCAATTGTTTATCTAAACACGAATGAGCGTGTGTGTGTTTCATTGTGAAGAGGAGGAGTCTCAGTGTTTACAATTAGCAGGTTAGACCTATAGAGTAGGTCTTCAAAATTAATTATACTTATACTATTTTAATATTTTAAATATAGGGTAAACAGTTTAAATTTTAATGCTTTTTATCCTGCTAATAAAAGTAACTATTTGATAGTTTATCGCTAAATAACAAGAGATGCATTTCATACATACAAAAAGGGAAACAGTTTGAGACGCACTGTTTTCTGTTTGTTACAAGACTGCACTGAAAACAGCGATAAATTTTCGAACGTCGGTACGGACAGAGGGGCTTTTTTTTAATTGTTAAAACAGCTAGTTCCAATGCTCTGGAACATTATACTCGATTGTAATGAGTTAAACACTTCACTGAGAGTTTCGGATGTTAATAAAGACAATAATAACATTCAAACAAATATTCGTAAAGTTAATGTGATATGTACATAAACTGTTCATCGAGAGTGTACAAAATGAAGTGAAAGTTTGTAACTCGGTATAGGTCTACTTGTCGATTAAAGAGACATTATACACAGTTAAATACATCATCTTCAAGTGAGCACTTTTTTTTTTAAATCAATCAACTTTTCAGGTTTATCTGTTTTAGACTTCTTAGGAATTTTCTATTATTGTGACGTGACGTTCTATTCAAAATTTTATGAACTTAAATCAGAGATGCCCAAACGACGGCCCGCGGGCCAAATCCGGCCCGCAACGTGCTTCTATCCGGCCCGCTAAAACATTGGGAAAAAATGTAAAATAAATGTAAAAAATAAATTAGATTTTCTAAAAAATTATTCTTTTTAAGTTAGGATTCTCACTCATTCTTTAATGAATTCCATCTTTATGCTTGGTTTTCTAATATTCATAGTAGATACACAAGTGTTGTTGTTTTTTATTCAATGGCAAAAAAATTTGACAGATAGTTTTAATTCTTGGAAAATTTCGTTCCTGTCTTAAGCTAGCCGTGTCCTTGACACATTGTGTGTGAAACACAAAGCATCATTAATGCAAAATTGTGGTAAGTGTTCTTTTGATATCAACGCGATTGGTACCGTATTGTTTAATTTTTGTGATTTAATAAAATTGGAGGAAAACGAGAAACGAGTTTGGGGTTTGACAAGAATATTTAACAAAAAGAGACTTGAAAATGAGTCTGCGATAAGGTCCAGATAGAGAGTTGCTCACAATGAAGACTTTCCGATGGCGAATATGTAAAAAAAAAGGGTTTGCTAGTAGTGATGGAAGAAATTTGTCCTGAAAAGAAGAATGCTGTAGGAAACTGCCAGACTTTCTTGTTTGACAATTACAAGGCGAGTGGAAGATATGGGTGAAAATCTCCCTTCACAATTACTCTTTCTCTCCTAACTGACGATACCAACGTTTATTCCATCAGAACGTGTTAAATAATAACGGAGAGAAAGAGAGGACAATGCAGCAGAATATTTTTTTTTATTGCTGCTGACGAGTCCACTTACATAAATGATACCGCGCAACTCTTGGTATTTTTTCGAGGCCCAAACAGCAATTTTGATATAACAGAGTAGTTAGCAGCTATGAGGAGTATGCTACAACTGAAGAAGAGATGTTCAAAGAAGTGTTAACCATCATAGAGGACATTGCTCTTCCTTGGAATAAATTAGTTAGAGTAATTACTGATGGCCTTAGTAATATGGTTGGAAACAAAAATATTAACATATTTTGTTTATAGATGTTTTTCTTATTGTTATTTAATTGATTCATTTTTAGTACATATAGTACTATATGTATCTTCCGGCAATGATATGTATTTAGATTAAATAATAAAGCATTAGTAACACTTTTATAGTATCTCTTTTTTAAAACAAAATTTAACCTTCGTATCAAAATGTTCTTACATTCCAAAGTTTAAAACCCAGTACACTAAGGTAAATCTAAAACATATTACAGATTTAAACTTTAATACCACTACCAACGTTAGTTAAATGTGTCGTTGTGTTGGGTACATGACATACTTGTTAACAGTTAACCCAAAACTTCCTACTGTTAAGTTAGTTCCCGGTCATTTCATCCCCGGTGACTCATCCCAGGTCATTTCATCCCCGTTCACTTCATCCCCTGTTCTTTTCATCATCTGATTATTTTATCAAACAAATAGTAATTGTAGGGGGTGCATCTTATCTCCCTTCCTTTTCTTCCTAGCCATCGACTACATAATGAGGAAAGCAATGGACCAGACTGCCTTTGGTATTCCATGGTGTGAACAAAACCGAATGACGGACTTGGACTTCGCCGATGACGTTGCACTACTCGGGGCTACAAATAAAAGTATACAAGAAATGACGGAGAGCCTAGATAGAGAGGCACCCAAAATTGGCCTCCGTATAAACTTGGATAAGACACAAATATTGCTAGTGGGATATAAGGCAAAGGGTGCCCATGTCAGACTTGGTGACTCAAGGCTTGAAGAGTTGGACAAGTTCACTTACCTTGGCAGCATCATAACAAATGATGGGGATGCCTACCATGATGTAGCGTGACGAATAGGAAAGGCAGGGAGCATTTTCCAAAAGCTGCTGCCTATTTGGACAAGCCAAGCCATTGGACTCGGAACAAAGTGCACATTCTCAACACAATCGTCATTCCAACTGCAACATATGCATGTGAGACACGGAAGTCATCTGTCAAAATTGAGAAGAGACTAAATGTGGCTAAACAAAAATGGCTGAGACGGATTCTGAGAGTCAGTTACACAGATCGGGTATAAAACAAGGAAATCCTAAGCCGAACTGGGAGTGGAACACTCAGTGAGGTTGTAACAGAACGTCGCATAAGGTTTGCGGGACATGTTCTACGACAAAATGAACTACGCATACCAAGAATTGCGATGACATGGAGGCCAATACGAGAAAAACACAAACAATGAACCAGACTGCCTTTGGTATTCCATGGTGTGAACAAAACCGAATGACGGACTTGGACTTCGCCGATGACGTTGCACTACTCGGGGCTACAAATAAAAGTATACAAGAAATGACGGAAAGCCTAGAGAGAGAGGCACCCAAAATTGGCCTCCGCATAAACTTAGATAAACTTGGGAGGACCTAAGTAAGTATATCAACTCTGTCTGTCTGACTGGTCAAAAAAGCTTTGTACACGTTATTTCTCCTATACCCAATATCGAATCAAGTTAAAATTTTGCACAATTATTTCTTTTACCTGACAACATAATGATAACTTTAAAGGAATCTCAAGACTTTGCTTGTTGGCAGTAACACACAAACATGTTAAAGTCTTTGAGAAACATTCCCCAAAAAGACTAAGTAGCCTATAACACTCACTTTGGTAGAAATGTCGCTGTTCTAAACGTTTACCAGGTACCCACCGTTATTTTATCAGCTTCGTGATGAGAAGGAAACTTTTAGGGAGCTCATTCCGACCTGATGCCCAGGTTGTTATTTCAACTACATACATTCACTATTAGTTACACAACAATAGTATGAAATAAATCGGTAAGCGGGGTTTGGATTTTGGGACAGGCCGTTTGATTAATTGTAAGGAATCAATTGCTTTGATAATATTTCCTAAGCCCAAATCAAATATTAGAGCGTTCAAAAAGATGGATCTTAATTTTCGTTCATCCGAACCGGATTAAAGTGATTAGAAAATCTAATTATATATTTATATTTTTATTGTAACCCCAATACAGTTTTCTTTATCATCAAATATTTTAACTTCAAAAATTTAATACATACATGAAATTTCGCAATAGAAAAACACAATTTCCCAGTATACTGCATTTTGTGTTTCCAATTAAATATGAGGACCTATTAATATATGTTATTCTTTTTAACTAATAATCGTGTTTTGTATTTAGGTACATAAGCTTCCTAAAGCAGTGACGCTTGAATCTAGTATTTACATTAATTCATCAGAAGATTTTCCTAAACGTAGATAAGACGCAAAGTCAATGCAATGTATCTAGATCAGGGGTCGGCAACCCGCGGCTCGCGAGCCGCATGCGGCTCTTTGGGTGTGAGGCTGCGGCTCTTTAGTTCTACACGCAAATATTATTTATTTTATCGAAACAATTTTAAATCAGTTTTGAATAGTTTAAAGAGGGTTAGGCACATATTCTATCTCTCAGCTACTTGTACTCTCGTTTCACCACACCCCTCCCCCAATACACGCGTAGTGTATGTTACCAGTCTGTCAGAAGCTATCGAATGAACGCTATCATCGAATGTTTCTATGTATGTTTCAATTCGCTTTCGACGCAAGATTGCGTGCTTTGGCTGTGACGTATTTTTTTTTTGGTTTCAAGTAAATGAGTTAGAAGCGATTATCTTCTCAATTTTATGCTAATCGGGAAAGTTTTGTGGTACCTCTGGACATTCCACAAAAAGGCAAACCATTTATGGATGGTGAGTATGTCAAAGACTGCTTCCTACGTGCATCTGAAAAACAGTTTCGCGATTTCAAAAACAAACCAAAAAATCTTGAAAAAAAAAATCAAAGACACGGCACAAGTTGCTCATTTAGTCAATTATATGTCTTCTTATGGTCCAAAAGAATAACTTAAATGATTGCTACCTCGGGACAAACTGTAGGGAATAATATAGTGTTTATCGTACAATAATACAATGAAAACAATAAGATCAATTTAAATAAAATCATTTCAATAGCAACTGATGGGGCCAGAAATATGACTGGAAAAAAAAGGGGTAACAACGATTCTTCATAGCAAAATAAACCATGAAATTCTTACGTTTCACTGAATAATACACCTAAAAAGCACTATGTACCCAAAACGGTTTGAACCAAAAATAGTTGAGGTAATGAATTTGGCAGTCAAGATTGTTAACACTATCTTGTCCAAAGCAATCTACCATCGTCAATTTAAAGAATTCTTAAACAAAATGGAGACTCAGTATTCTGAGCTCCTTCTTCCTAATAAAGTGCGATAGCTTGCCAAAGTTAAGGTGTTGAGACGTTTTGCTTTGTGCTTGTATGAAATAAATACATTCCTAAATGATAAAGGCATTATGTATTAGAAAACGACTAATATTTATTTTATGGTTGATATAAAAGAGAAATTAAATGAGCTGAAACTAAAACTGCAAGGAAAGAGAAACCCATCCTATGTTTTGATAGAAGAATTGGTTTGTTTTGAAGAAAAATTAACTTTTTTTCGCAGAAGATACTGAGAGTTAAGTCATTTCATTTTCAATGTCTAAAGCAGTATAGCAATAAAATCAGAGCTACTATTGACACGAATTACTTGGGCACAGTTGAAAAAAATCAAAGATAAATGTTTTGACAGATTTGAGCAGTTCAAAAACCAACAAAACCATTTTACCATTTCTAGTAAATCCTCTCAACATAAAGTTACGAAATCCACATTAATCCATTTGGAATCGATACGGTATTTCTAGGTTCATGGAATGGAAAATTTACAGAGTTAAAAAATCAAGTTAGAAAAGTTAGAGCTCCAGAAATGTATGGAACAAAAGTGGACAGTTTTCTAAGAAATGACGCGAGTTGATTCGGCGCATGGAATAATCTTACAGATTGCTACAGTGATGGCATTTGGATTGCTGACTTTGTTCGGATCGACATATTCGTGAGAGAAAGCGTTTGTTTTTTCATGAATATAATTAAAAGCAAAGCAAAAAGCTAACTAACAATTGAAAGTTTATGGTCGTGTTTGAAACTAAAAACAAGTTATAAGACAAATGTATCTAACTTTCTAAAACCATGCGAAGCCAACGTTCCCATTGAGTTTGTTTGATTAATTGATTGTTAAATAAGTTCAATTTAGTGTTTAAGAAAATGTTTGACTCCTTTAGTTGTTTCCGAAATAATAATATTTATCTAATAAATACATATAAATACATAAATATATATTATTTAATTTGTTGTGACAAACACTACTTATATTTCAATAAACGGATTTTTCTTAGTTAAAAAAAAATGTTCAAGTAATATTTATTGTTGCAAGAAAAAAAGTGCGGCTCTTTAAAACTTTAAAATTGTGTAAATTGTAAATTTATCTCTTTCGACTCAAAAGGTTGCCGACCCCTGATCTAGATCACTGATGCCCAAAATACGGCCCGTGGGCCGAATCGACGCGGTTTCATCCGGCGCGAAGAAACGTCGGTACTGTAGAAAATTCCTCACCTCTCCTTTTTATTGTTCATCAAATGGGAGAGCCAAAGAAACTACAAGTGGATTCTGAATGTTGAATCATGCCAGTTAAAGTGAACGCATCTTAACTTATCGAAGACAAAATAAGCCTACATATTTGTTACATAAACAAAGTTTGGCAGTTTAAAAAAAAAAGAACTACATATAAACGAATTATTAAACAAATATGACGGCATTCTAGTTTTGAGCTGTGACTACTAATTGTTAAACTACGCCTAGAGATTGGAGGATCGATGGCAATATTTACCAAAAAAAGAGACAAGAAAATGAGTTGTTGGTGACGCTAGCTAAAATGCTGCTCACATTTGAAGTAGAGAAATCTAGGAAGTTTCCGACGCGTATATATAAATCTCCAATATCCCATTAATTACTGTAATAGATTCAGAAGTTCCGAACACAATTGTTTCATGTCAATTTCATTTCGTTTTTGTACATTTTCTTCATGTAGCCCGCGACGTGAGTGTCGAAAATTAAAAATGGCTCGCGGGTCGAATTAGGTTGGGCATCACTGATCTAGATTCTAGATGTTTGTCCTTGAGACGATAACGTAACTTAGATTTCTCAAGATTCATCACTGAAAAGGTTTGTCCTCACTAATAAATGCTTCATGTTGTTGGTGAACGAAATTACAGAGGCTCGGTTCCATTTGACTGGACAACATTTATAATAACTGTTGCTGTCAACCATACTTGTGGCACCCTCAATAGTCACTCACACTGATTTCTAGAAGGAAGAAAGAGTCCCTGTGATGGTTGAAACTACTTGGACAGTTTTTCGCCACTGATGATCCCATGCATGCTCATAATAGCTACAACTACTCTCATTTCAAAACTATTATTGTAATCGCCAATAAATACCAAGATTTTGCGAGTTATCAGATATGTTGTGAGACTCGTTAGCAGTTACAGAAAATAGCCTTACAGGCGACTCATCTTCTTCTCTTTTATGTAAATATTCTCAATTCTTCAGTCTAGGTGTCGTTTTACAATCTCGTCAGAAACCAAGAATGTCGCATTATTTATTTGTGAGATTTCATATATATTGTAACGAATTTCACTACTCAGGCCTTCTGCAAACACTGCTATCACATCTAATACAAGAACTCAACAAGAGCTTCAAAAACAACAACAGTGGCGGTTTATTAACAAACACATCAACACAGCCAGTTCACAATATTTGTCTACACTAACTTCACATGCTTAACAAGAATAGAACTGTCTAACTAACTCTACAGAACATCTAATACAGAGCGTACAGCTACATTTTTAAAACTTCTTATTCACGAACACCAGTCCTAACTGTCACTGTCTTTCTCTCTGGACTACATCTAACTGTAACAAAACACACACTCAGATCACACATTCTCGTCCTTCCAAGCTCGGGTCATGCGCGGAGCACAGGTACAGGTACAGCCGTTGACCTGTGACCCGCCTCGTCTGTCCATGTCAGTGGGTCTCACACGTAAACACATTTGCGTTCGCCACTGGAGATGTAACATTGCCCCCTTCTTAGATTTGTCCGTCCCGGACAAAATCTACCTCACAACATGGGCTGTGGAGGTTCATCAATGCCGGTGGGGGTCTATCTGTGGGAGGGGCAGTGGGCTTATACTGCCATCTCGAAGAAGCCATCTGCGTTCCACCCAGTGAATGTATCTTTCTCCTGCACCAGTTGATCTTCCTTTGGTTGAGAGAAAGTGCACGTTGGTATCGTTGTCGTTGGTTTGCTTTCTTGTTGATCAATGCTGATGGCAGCAACTTAGCACATAGGAAACTAGTGCATTTGTTAGCTGTAGTCATCAAGACTGATGATCTAACAAGTCGTATCAACATTCTTCTTCGCTGGATACTTTGTGAATGAACTGCAAGTCCACATGAAGGCAAGTTGTCAAACACGTCATTATCCTCAAGCGTGTTTGACAGAAATGTCTGTGTGGCACATGGGCAACGTTCTTTGTTCACAAGTCCATCCGCTGCACCATCTTCAGCGCTTCTCATGCTGATACTGGTATCAGGACAAACGTCAATTTGGTCAAGACTTTGTTGGTAAGTCTTAGGGCGCTCTTCCTGCAAGTCGGTCCTGTCATCACAGTTCTTGTCAAACATCTGGATGCAGTAATCCTGCTTCGAGTTTCTCTCGTAGACACAGACAGATTGACAGAAGTCTTTAAGGTCCACAGCAACAGGCTTGGACTCAGACCCAACGTTGTCTTCATCTGTCTGGCTAGTTGAGGTACTCGTATCAAGTTTATCTGCAGCAAATTCGTCAGTCAAACTATATGTCTCTTCAGCTGTCTCATTCTGCTTCTCGTTGAAATAGTAACAGCTTTCGTCTCCTTTCTTCTCTTGTGGGTCACATTCGTTTGGTTTGCTATCACAGTCACAGACAGCACAACCATCACCAGCATCTCTGTCGAAATTATCTGTTTGTTCTAGTGTCTTGTTTGACGTGGTACCAAACGTTTCCTCAGTCTTGTTCTGCACAGTACTAATATCTATCTGCTTAATCATGGTACCAAACGTTTTGTTGACATTTTTCAGCGTCGCACATAACTGTACCTGGAGAGAGCTCATCTGTTCACTCACGGCACACATGAGCACTCTGACATCTGGTTTGATTTCAAATAGATACGAGTCCGGTTCTTCATCTTCTTCCAGCAGCGCTTCTCTGAGACGTGTTGTTAACGTTCCTTTGTTCCCATTAAGCTGTAGACCTCTTTCTCGAAGCTCTTGTCTAAGTTCTTTTAGATCAAGTTCACTAAGCAGTTTCACAGAAGCCATTAGAAATCCTCACTTCTGACACCAATGTAACGAACTTCACTTCTCAGGCCTTCTGCAAACACTGCTTAACATAAATACAGCACATCTAATACAAGAACTCAACAAGAGCTTCAAAAACAACAACAGTGGCGGTTTATTAACAAACACATCAACACAGCCAGTTCACAATATTTGTCTACACAAACTTCACATGCTTAACAAGAATAGAACTGTCTAACTAACTCTACAGAACATCTAATACAGCGCGTACAGCTACATTTTTAAAACTTCTTATTCACAAACACCAGTCCTAACTGTCACTGTCTTTCTCTCTGGACTACATCTACCTGTAACAAAACACACACTCAGATCACACATTCTCGTCCTTCCAAGCTCGGGTCATGCGCGGAGCACAGGTACAGGTACAGCCGTTGACCTGTGACCCGCCTCGTCTGTCCATGTCAGTGGGTCTCACACGTAAACACATTTGCGTTCGCCACTGGAGATGTAACAATATGTTTTATTTTATGTCTTTAAAAAAAGAGCCACTCTTTCTTTCCACAATACAGAAAAAAATGGTGCCTACTCATTTACCCTAAAATAGGGTAAGGTATTTTGTAACTTTTTGTGGACAGTGGATTTTCTACACTTTGTGCCGAAGTTTCGGCAGGCCGAATAGAACCATGTCGCGGGGCGGACGTGGCCCGCGGGCCGTATTTTTGGGCATCACTGTCCTAACGCATTTTATTTACAAATTTGTTAAGTCGACTTTCTCATAACTTAAGGAAGCGGAAAGCCTCTAACGTTGCTGCATGAATGTATTTGTAGCTGGACGTCCCTTAAATGATTTGTGATATTCTTTACTAGCTGGTGACAGAGAGAAGAACTGTAGATCACACCCACCACACGCAGAATGGTTTATGTAAATTAAAAAAAAAATGAAAGCATACATATATATAATCTTTAAATGTTGTTTGTATAGTAAAATAATGTAAATAAAATAATAAGAAAATAATTAAATCAATGGGTAATAAAAGCTCTACAAATGTTTTTATCCTGATAAATTTAGGGATTGACGTCCGAACTTAGGCACGTGAGACATATTTCAACCTTTAGAACAGACGTGTTCACGATGGACAACTCAATGGATTTCGTACCTTTGAGCTGAGTTTTTGTTTTGACTCCTGAATAGCGAGTGGAAATAGAACTGTCGAAGTCTGAGCCAGAAATTTTTGGCTACATACTGCGCATGTCACTGAAGTTTATGTGAATCACCTTGAATGTCTGTTATGACGTAATGACAAATGATAGACATTAAGAATCTCATTATTTTATTATCTCTTTTTATTTAAGTCCAAGAACATTGTAAATGGAAGGAAATCTAACAATGTACCGAATGCAATGTAAAGCCTTATGCATTACACACTGATTAACCAAACAAAAGATAAAAGATTTGGCGGATGTCCGATTTGGGCGATAAAAACTAAAGAAAGTATCCACCAATTTCAACAGGTTGACTTAAGTCAAACATAAAGTCATAGAACTGGACTTATATGTCTCGGCGCATCCGTTGTCTTCCGAGACAGATGGAGCCAAAGGCAGTTTATGTGAAGACACAAACTCAAAATCGGCCCCCGATGTTATCTACAAAGGCAGCTTTCAATATTTTCGGAAAGAATGAGATCCCATCAAAACCAAAGACTGAGAATAATGGAGAAAGAATGTATAAAGACCCTGTGTGGTACTAATAATAAAAATAATTTCCTTATTCCCTATTGTATCATTGTCAAATCTGCAGATTGGGGTAGAACATGTAACAGAGCAACTCAATTGGTTAATAGTCCATAAGGGGAGTGAACTGTGGAATGAAGTTTCTTACTGCGGGATTTGAGGGTAAAGCTTTAAACATTATGATATATTTGAAGGTCTGAGGCGACTCTAATGTATGCCTTGCCTAATTGTGTTAATTGGGCAATACTTTTGGTTCCTCTTATTGATTCATTTGTTTATTTAGACTATTTTTGAAAGTGTAAGTGTTTCAGTGTAAGGAGGGAGAGTCTATATATTTTACTTCGATCATCAATACCAGTGATGCTCAACCTCACTCGGACGGCGGGCCTTTTCAATATCCGACACTAGTGTCGCGGGCCACAAGACGAAAAAGGAAAAAAAATAATTTTTATTAGAAACTCGTGAATCTAGTATTTACATTAATTCATGAGAAGTTAATCCTAAACTATTTTAAAATATCCGGCTGCTGTCAATCATCCTTAGTCACTTCCATTAATTTCTCCATGGGAAAAAAATTATCTGTAATGATTGAGATTTTTTGTTAGTGTTCGCCACTGGCGATCGGATGCATGCTCCAAATAGCTACTACTTTTCTGATTTCAAATCTGTTGTTTTTATTGCGAATAAATACCAAAATGTTAATATGTCGGTAGACTCGTCAGCGGCAACAGAAAATAGACATACAGCCAACTAATTTCTTTCTCACTTCTCATTCGCCTTATTTATGTATTTGATTTACTAAAGCTGTTTAATGTTATGTTCTTTAAAATGAGCCACTCTTTCTTTATAAAACAAATATATTGGTTTACTATCGGTACCAATCCATTTACCCTAAAATAGGTAAAGATTTTTTTTTAACTTTTTTGGGGGGATAATGGATTTTCTACACATTATGCCGACGTTTCGGCGGGACGGATGGAACCACATCGCGGCGCGGGCCGTATATGGCCCGCGGGCCGTAGTTTGGGCATCACTGGTCAATACTTAATTGCTAGACCTAAAAACTAGGTCGTCAAAAGTTAACTATCAAAATTTAATGACTATTGTTGCACTAGATATACTAAATTGTATCATTATTTATCTACTAAGGGAAAGTAACTATTTCATAGTTTTACATTGATAACAAGAAATACATGTCATACAGACTTCGTGATTGCAAAGTGAAACTCTTCACATTAGAAAGCAGTTAAATGTGATCTAAATATTACAATTAGAGATGGGAATCAAACCCAACTTTTAAAGTTCGGGATCGGTTCGGTTCGGTCAGATTTAACTTCGGGTTCGGTTCGGTTCGATGACGAATATAGTTCGGGTTCGGTTCGTTCAGATTCAAAGGTTCGATGATATGAAATTATGTAATAATGAAATTAAGTTTTTAGGCTTAATGTAATGTATTATTTTCATTTGATTTTTTCATAAAACAAATACATTGCAGCCTAGGCCAATAGTATTATGGGACGGACATTCTATGTACATATTGCACACGAACTTCTGTAATAGTACTAATAGGAGTGATCTTTTTTAAAAAATATTCTTCGTGTTAAGAGGTCTCTATCGCGAACTTTTTTTCATACATAAGTCGTCACTATAATTAATTGTAATAGACGGAAGAAATTCGACTATTATGAGACAAAAAATCCAGAAGAATCACACTATCCGAGATGTTTTACATGGGTTCTACAAAAGTTTTGACCCATATTGTTGCATACGCGCCTCGCAAAAGCAGTCTACATTTAACAAGTTCTTATTAGAAGATAAAATGACATCTCCTACTTAATATACTTTAATTTTTTTTAACATTAAACATTTTACTAATATTCAGATGAGATTCTGAGCAGTCAAATTTTAGTAATTTTTTTGCAACACCAAATCAATTAACTTCTAAGTCACAGCTGAACATGTAGTGCTTCCACTGGTTAATGTAGTAGTAGATGGCTAACCGAGCATTAAATGAAAGTCCTTGGTTGCAGATGTCATTTATATTAGTAGTAGAAAGAAGTGTGAAAGTACAAATGTTTAGCCTCTTTAATCACACAAGAAGTTGAAAAGGGAAAAATATTTAGTTCAGGTCTAATTAATTAATTTGCCAATTATCTTTCGATGTAACAAATGTTTTATTTTCTTTGACCAAAAGAGTCTTTCGGAGTTCCGGACGGCGTCAGCGCCCGATAAAATAGAAGGTTGAATATGTACACCAGTTTACAATAGAAGAGATGCAAGAAAGAAGTTCTTCACATGCATTTGTCGAAGTCAAAACGTGGATTTGGTTCAACGGAGCACTGGCGGCTGAAAAAGACTAAAAAATACGGGCTATAGCATCATGAATTATTTGCCTTTTTCTCGATTTTAGTAATGAAACTGCAGATATCTCAGGCACTAAGCAGATGCCTATGCGTGTTCGGTTTGTTGATTGCGGTTAAGTACCTGTTGTTCAGATAGACGCGCTGCATGTGTCTAGCATCTTGTACAGTCTAGAGTCTAGACAAGACAAGAACAAACAACCAGGCCAAAGCTTTATGTTACGGCTGTATTCTTTTTCAGTAACTGTCCCTAGTGAAAGCGTTGGTGCTCTGAACCCAAATATTCTTTTACTAGTCATTTTTCCAACCTTTACTCAATCGGATATTTTTCTTGTTAAATAAATGTCGGACTATAGCTCGCAATGTATACCTGAATCCTAAAAATACACACACACACACAATTTTGAGTGGAATCTAATAATCTAATTTCCCTACCACTCTCGAATTTTTTTGTTTGGAAGTTTCAATTATAGTTCTGTTACAAAACAAAGTGACGAACATGCGATGATTAATGAGCTGCAGATGTCAGGAGAATACGTTTCTGCTGTGAAAAATGAAGAAAACGCTTTTGGCGTTTGGGGCTTCGCCTCGAACACCAGTTTTGAATAATGAGCTATAGATTTAAGAAAAATGCGTTTCTGCAGTAAAAAAATGCAAGAAAACGCTTTTAGCGTGGGGGCTTCGCCCCAAACCACACTAATAAGGAGGCTTCCAGCGCTCCCCCCACAACCCTACGCTATCATGAGAAAGGCCTCAACATGACTGGGTTTTTTTTTCGACGAAGTTTGAGAAACTCTTCATTTTATTCGCGAGTTTATGCATAGGCTTAGGGTTTACTGGGCGTTAGAGTTAGGGTTTGGAAAAAAATCTCCCCCACAAAGTTTTGGATCCGCTAGTGCTTGCATTCCCCTACGAAAACTCCCGAGGGCGCCCATGATGGGCACATACTTAGTAGTTATAGGTCCACCAGAGCGTTTTATGCTGCCAGCGGACACGTACAAAATAATGTGCTCCCAAAAATTGCACTTTTAAAATGTAAATATATTAAAACTAATTAATTTTTTACATGTATATATTATTAACACTTCTGATTCTTATCATTTATAACGAAGAGGCTAAATGACATGTCATTTTAAAAGTTGTAAGTAAACGTAGATTATTCTAATTGGTAATATGTCAAAACTCAGGCCAGTATAGATTAAAAAATTGGAAAAACTGTTTCGAAAGTGTTGGCTTGGCTGTATAACATCCCTTAGATGGTATGTGTACATAGCGATAAGTTCTGGGCCTGGAGCCGTTCTTTGCTGTACTCAGTTACGCTTTTTAAGTTCTCCTTGTTTATCATAACACTTTGGGTGTTTTAAGTCATTAATAACATTTGAAAGATTATGGCTATAAATCTTGTGTTCAAGTGTGTCAAAGACTTCGTACAAGTCCTGAATAGAACGGATTGATAACTGATATATGTCGGAGTTTCGAAATCCTTTAGTAGCTATGAATTAAGCCACGGTTACTCCATGACTGAATGAAGTCAAAGAGTCAGTAAGTATGTATTGGGTATCGGTTTAACACAAGTGTTTGGTAACCAAAATATTTATTATTTTTTAGCGGCCTTTTTGGATTAGGCATTCAAAAGTTATGCTTAGAAACTACGAATTTATATAACACTAAAGGAAACGAGAGGATTTAAAATATATTTATTGTTTTTAAATATCTATAATAAAGTTTACTATAAAAAAAATTAACTAAAGTGTGTAAATGAATACAGAGCATAAAACATAAGCTGTCACTTTAAAACATAATACTATTTGTAGATCAAAAATAAATATTGAAATTCATAAAAAAATGCTTTCCCCCACCCCCAGTAATGAATAGTTGTATGTTAATGTTTATTGTTGTGACACGGTTAGTATGTGTGGTCAACCGTGACACACGGTCAAGTGTTGGAGAGCTGGGAGTTAGGGGACTTGCGGAAGTGACGTGGGTCTTATGAAAGAGAGAGGAAAACAATGGAGTAGAGTTGATGTGTGTAATGCTAACTGTATATATGTTTTATTAAATCAAATGTTGTATTATTAAATAAACATGTTTCCTCACACTCCTCTTAGGTATTCGCATTACAAAATTAACTTAAGCTTCTCTCTTCGGTCATAATTAGCTTGGAGGTAAGTGCTCTGAAGCTGAATCAGCTACTTCACTATATAATGTACAGAGGGTATTGAAAACTTGTCCCTAGTTCTTGTCTTGAAATACTATTTCGAATTCTTCAATCAAAGAATCCAGATAAGTTTTTGACTTTTCAAAATTTCACTAGAAATAGTTTAAACTTTTCGCAAAGGAAAATGACAAAACATGTTTTGAAGTACATACCTAAAGAAATGGAAAAGTTTTCTTTACATCATCCGCAAACATTTCTTTGCAATTGTGTCCACGAAGTCTATCTTCAACGCTTCATTAGAAATATTAGTAACAATGTCACAGTCAATGTCCCTTAAGGAATATGACAGCTTCTTCCTTAAGATGCCATACTCTTCATTTTCCCATGCTAAACTAGCAGAAAGTGTTATAGTACCCAACATCCAAATATTCTCCAAACCTTCAAGTACTTCTCGGAACTGTCAGTGGCTAAGATTCCTAGCTCTGATAATTCAGATCACTTTGAAAATTGGGTCATTAGCATGTTTGATATTTAATACAACTTTACATTAACATTCCCTTGTAGAGAATTTATGTTTTTGATAGTGTTCTTTTATTTCATTAAACTTGCGTTTTTTTTTTTTCAGTGAAAGCACGGGCACCATCAGTTGTTACACCCGCCATTTTATTCCATGGCAACCTTACACTTTGAACACAACTCTTCATAGCATGAATAAATACTGGCAGTGGCTAGCTAGCAAGGTACGGGTGGTGCGGACGCACAGGACATCAAGTGATGATTGGCATCACACTAAGGATAAATTTCTGAGTAAAAATGAAACAGTGTACACACATCAACAAACGCATTCTCTTCATTTGAAATTTTAACAAGAAATGCATTTGTTTTTCTACTTTGTTTATCCCTTATGTTCTTTCTTAAATAAAATTAAGTGTAGACCAGATTGTATCACATTTACTCAAGGCTAAGCACTTTTATATGCCCGATCTCTTCTAAGGCACATGGCACAAGTTATTATTTCATTGTTCAATGTTTTTTTTTATATTAGAGACAAAGGTTATCATAGTATATCTGATTACTTTATTGTTCAGTATGTTGCTTTCATTTTGATCTACAGCTTATAAATATACATCTAGAGACCTTGATTTTCATTTCACTGTCTTATTGGTTTCAGTCATTTTCAAATAAATTCACTGCTTCTTGTACATTTTAGTACAGATATTAAACTTCTAGATATGAGCCAGGAAGCTTGTTATTCGCAATGCAATTTTTTTTTAGTATTTCTTGGGTATATTTCTGATATTTATGAAAATACGTATTTGCCCCTGAAAATATGCATTTCCAGGTCTGGGAATACACATTTCCATTTTGGCATGTAGGCATCTCTGTATATACATATAACACACATATACAGACATTATATACACATACGTTATACACAGCGCACCTCATGTTTATTTCTATCGTCGAGCCTAAACCAGTAAGATTTGGTCAGGAGGAGCTCATTCACTTCTTCTAAACAATCATTTGAAATACTCTAGCCTAGAGCCCAAGAAGAACTGCGTATAGTACAACACAAAATGAAATGTAATAAAAATATTATATTACTGTTTATATTTTTTAAGCGTACAATGTCAGTGTACAAAGTAAGATATGTGGTATAAACTTTCCCTTTTGACATTTAGTGGTGTTATACTACTACATTTTTAAGTTGCCATAGTAAGCTTTTGCCTGTTCTCTTTCTTGTGCACATTCCGCTGATCCGACAACATAGAGCGGACAAAGCGCGGACTTATAAACGTGTCGAATCATTAGTAATTTAATGTTCTGGGCAGTATTTTTCACCAATGTTTGAAATGCATAGTTTGCAGTGTACGTATTTTATTAGTATTGTAAATGTTGGCGTGATGCAAGGGCAGATCACAGACTAGATAAAGGAGGGGCGTAGGTTGTTAATACGCACATAAATAATGATCGTTTTATAAACATTTATCATTATCAGATCTAACAACGTAGGTCTACACAAATATAAAAAAAAACATTTAGTGATTTTATTAATTAACCAAGCGTGAATATCTGCAATGTATATTCATTTTATAAAAGTAATAAAGTAATGGTTATTTGCTAATCTATATTTATTTGTAAAAAATGTTTTTAGTTGAAAGAAACATTGCATTACTAAAAATTTGACAAACTTTTTCCTTCATTCCTCTTTGTCTTTGGCATTACTTAGAACCTCTTTCAAATCAAATATTCCATTTTCTGAAGGACATCTTCAGTGAAAGATTTTTGGATTTTCTTACTTTAAAAAATTAAATACATCTTTCAAAAATTCGTTTGCGGCCATCGTAGCAAGTGCCTGGAAAGTACTGTAACTGGAGCTCATTAACATTCACACCCAGACATTCCTGTTTGACATATTTTGTTTATTTTTAATTAGAAATAAGATGATCTAACTTCTAAAGGACATTTTAATTTAAATAGTTTCTCCATTAACATGCAACTTTTAATAGCTAAACAAAAATAAAATTTAATGAAATCTGCATGCATACCGTCTAATCATTGCCGAATTTAAGGAAAGGCAATCAGGACTACAGCCCAGGCACCCTACTACGAACATCTACAAAAGAGATAATAATGTATTCGAATTTCTTTCGAGAGGTATATATACATATATATAATTTTTTTTTCTCGCATTTTTACGTCTGGCAAAAAAAATCGTGATAAAAAAGTGTATACTTGTAGCAGGCTCGGAATAAGTGAATACAGCTCTGGATTTACGACATGCGTCTACTAAGGGACTAAACTTACACAAACTTAAAGCAATAAACATAAAGATATTTTTCAGAACGAAAGTTTGATGACAAGCCCAAGGGCTCTATATCTTGTTTTGTTTACATCCTAAAATGATGCAAGAGCTACAACATTCTGAAGAATATAAGCACTGCAGATTAAGGCAGTTCATCGCAGACTTGTACATCGCGACGAAAACCAATTCAGCAGTAGAGTTATTGACAGTTTCGACAATGTTTGCATTTTTGGTTTGATCAACCGTCGGGACGCATGTGCCTCTTGGCTAAACTTACCAGAGTGTACAGTGAATATGTTTTTTTTTTATTTCATGAAGCAAGTATTTACTGTGAACTTAATATCGCATAGGTATGGGTGTCAGGGCGCACCATTTCTTTTCTTAAATATTCTTTGTAATAAAAAAAATTGACCTTAAGCCAAGAGTGGCGACTTGCACCCCCTGCAAAAACTCCTGCGGGCGCCCATGCTTCTCCCCCAAAACCTATACTTTGTTTATAGTTATGGGAAAATGTAACTTAAAAGCTAAAAATGTTTAGTCCAAATTCTATTAAAATTATCTAAACTTTATGTCTTATTAATCCAATTGTCTATGTTTTACAATGTGGTTTGCTAGAAAGATTTTAAGATGTTTGAAAAGCTGAAAGTACAGGCTACTACTTTGAGAAAGTCAACATGACATATCTTCCTATCAATGAGTAGATATACAGGAAATGCAAAAATGAAATGATTTTCAACAAGAATGAAATGGTGACATTGGAAGCGCTAAACATTCAAAAGGAGAGTTACTTCCAAGTCAGCAGAAGTTCAACGATTGTTATGTACACTGAGGTACAAAGATAGGACACATTTGTACAAATGCTCCTTCTTCCCTAGTGCTATTAGAGCATGGAAGGGGTTGAGTAAGCCAGCTTGGAAAACCAGCGAGTAGGCAAAATTTAAGTCATTGGTCAACATGCAAGACTAGATGCATGACGCGTAGGACATAATCATCTTCTTTTTATGAAGTAAAGTCTGTATTATTTAAGATAAAATAAGGTATTAACTATTGCTACTCAATAGTCACTAATATTGTAAAATCGCTTGAACATTGTCTTGTACGTGCTAGATATAAACTTAATTTTAACATTACAATCAATGTCATTTATAAAGTTTGGCTGTATAATAACAAATCTTGGAACTATTTTTATTTATTTTAACGTCTTTGTGGAAAATTGCTATATTCACGTTTTGAAAAAAAAAAGGTTTAATGCATCGTGCTCTGAACAATACTTGATTATGTCGGATACTTAGTTAATCTTGTATCAACCATGTTAATCAAATACCAACATGATAAGCGCAGACTCCGAAAAGAAAACTTAGATCGATAACCGCTAAACAACGGTTATGTCTAAGCTGGATGTGGCAAAATATGTAGGTCACAGCTTGGGCTGCGTATTCAACGGAGATACTGCATTCCTCGTTTATCTTTGGACTCTAGGTCAAGTCTTATTAAATATATATTATTATTATGTTATATTTTTACCAACTATAGAAGGTATATACTAACCATTTTAATTTTAATTTTATACCAATGGTGTTACATTTGTAACATCCATTTTAATTATGGACAACTATATTATATAAACTTTTCATTTCAAAATACTGTTTTTGTTAAATGCGGTACAAAATAGTTTACGTTATTAGCTTTACGTGCGTAATTATAAAAACCGAAAATATCTGGAGCGCCATATTGTTTCTGTATTGTTTTAGAAAGAAGTAATTTGTACCGCAAATATGAAAAATTTTAACTTGAACACATAGACGCAACTAGTAGAGACTAGACTAGGTTTTGATGAAGAATAGCGAAATAGCAACCAATGTAATCAAACTATTCTTGACGGTTTTAATGATAGGGGGCTTATTATAAACGTTCTTCATTTTACATGTTACCTCCCTTTTCTTTATCTGCATTAGAAACAACGCGGAAAATCCTAACAATATATAGAAACAAAATATCAAACTATAAAAAACAATGTTCAAAAACAAATTATAAAACAAAGACAATGAATATACTCAATAAAAATAACAAATATAGTGTCATCTGATTGCTCAATAAAACTGCAATGAAAATACTCCATTAAAGTAACAGATATAGTGTCAGCTGATTGCTCAATAAAACTGCAAATCAGAATTGCTTGAGCTATAAAACCTCACATCACTGCTGATGACGTGCTAATGCCAGCGACTACATGAATTGTTCTAGTAATGATTGGAGCCGAATTTGTAAGATCTATCGGTACTAGTTCGATCTCCGCATGTAATATCTCTCCAACGTTCTCAATACCTGGACCATCTGCTTGGCATCCGCTCTCCCAATTTGGCGCAATATAGTTCTTGAGGGCTCCAATTTATATCTTATCTTGAGATGTTGGACTCAGACTCGTAAAGCGTGTGTATCCTCTTTCATATTTATTTTATTCAGTTTGAAGAATCCGAATCTGTTGCAGATGGATTAAAATTACTGTTTTATATGAGGATTATAGACGAGTTTCTCTTTTAAAAATTTCTTAAACTGATTACTACTGTTCGTGATGTATATGACAAATTGTCTCATTTCTAAAAAAAAAAAGAACAATTTATAATATTAAGAAAACATCATTTTACTGTTTGGGGTCGTCGCATGATGGGCAAATGTAAAAAGGGGTGGTGGAACTAAAAATGTTGAGAACCACTGCGTCAGTGGTTTGCATTCTAAGGGAGACAACAAATTTAAATACAAAACGTTTCCAACCTCGTATCTCCTAAAAGGTTGTGTAAACATAGAATAATGGGAAATGTGGGGCTGAGAGATGGTGAGTGGATGAGACAGGAATGTGGTACTTAATTTTACATAAGGAAATTCGCTGTAGTTTTCTGTAATGCGATACAATATAATCTATGCGGCCTATCAGAAGTAGGCGATGAATTTGTTTTTTTTTTAAGTTTCATAAGAAAGCTGTAATTATTCTAGTGTGTAGGGTACGTGACGTTTTGGCGCCGCCGTTTTGGCGCCGCCGTTTTGGCGACGCCGTTTTGGCCCGAGACGTTTTGGCGCCAGCCGTTTTGGCGATAGGGACGTTTTGGCGCGAGATATAATTTGACGATAATTTATATAGCACGTAGCTTTTATAACAATGTTTATTTCACTGTACCATAATATTGTATGTATAGTATGAATTCTAACACCGTAAAGCGATTATTTTTTTTGTAATATAAAGGTTTTGCTTCTTTCAAGAATATTGGCCAATAATAAGTCAGATTCCTAAATGCAGTAGCGGTCTTAGGGGGTGGCAACTGGGGCAACCGCCCCAGGCCCCGCGCCTGAGGGGGGCCCCGCGCTGGGAGATTTTATTGTTACCAACTTCGAAAACTAAATGAGTGGTCATAAACAAGGACTTGTTACTCAATATTTTCCCAGTATACCAATTATACCAATTGCCATTTAAGCTTACATTTTTTATTTCGAAATACCGTTCAGTTTCGGTAAAGACAGCCGAGTCTTAGAGGCTATCATCGTTTAAGGTTCACAATAAAAACACATAAGTAGAAGCAACCATTCCTAATCGTTTCGACGTCTAATCGGATTTTATTTGGAAAATACGTAGTGATAAAGTTTGAACTACTCTTTGCACTATGAAACATTGTATATGAAAAATACATTTGTAGTAACAATAATGGAACTTTTGACTAATTGATTATTTAACGAAAATAATCAGTGCTTTTTTTACCTTACCGTCACATCATACGGCGTACTTCACTTTTTTCAATGTGGGGAAAAATATTAATTTTCTTGAATTTTAGCGTTTATTATTAATTTATACGAAACTATATAAAAAATTAGGCAATCCATTTATTTTTTTTAAATAAAAAAAAGAACTGAAAATAACTAAACAATTGTACGGTGTATTCTCGACTGTCGCTGGTGAGACGTTCTAAGACCGCAAGCAAAGGTCAGCTTTTCGTAGTAAGCTGTTTAATTTCATAAACGTATAATATTTTTCGGATATAAACAGTATCACCAGTTGAATTGCTTGTACGGTTATTTCGGCAAATCAGCTTCCAGCAAGTTTGACGATGACAATATTAAATTTTCTTTTTCCAATTGGCTACTGTGTGAACGTGTTGAAAAAAAAAAACAAAAAAAAAAACGCGGGAGTATTTTTAGCGGTCCCAGAAAGGAGAAAAGACGCTATTAGTTTTGTGTAGAATGTCTGTCCGTCCATCCGTTGCGTTTAGATCTCGTAAACTAGAAAAGTTAGTAAAAATCCGACATCATAATATCTAAGATCATTCAAAGTTCTGATGCAACGGCTACTTTTTTTTTTCCTAAAACCGAAAAATCTAATTTTTAAATCACTTATGCAAGCAGTTTCTTTCAGAAAAATACATCACTTTTACAACTATTCATTATTAATATTAATATTAACAAACACCGAAAGCTCTTTAATATAGGAGATAATTAATTACCCGTTTTTAAACAGGTTTATATGCAAACTTTTTTTTTTCAATTTTTTTTTGACATTTGTATTGCTAAGTTAAGTAAGTTTTGTTATACTAACTACTACATTTACACATAGAAAATCTATTTAGCATGCATATAAGTTGGACATAATTTAAAACAACAATTAATAAGTAGTTTTTCATATCACGTGTCATAATGTGGTAAAGTAATGAATAAACATCACTGGGGCACTACACAAGATCTATCAACCTTCTTTCTCCAATCTATTCTGTCATTTATTTGTCATTGATAGAATTTCATTCTGATGTTCTTTCTGAAAATATTGAAACCTCCCTTTTTACCTGTCTGGGTGGACCACTTCGGGGGCAGATTTTGAGTTTGTGTTTCCACACAAACTGTCTTTGTAACCTTGTTTTTATAAATTATTTTTAAAAAAAACGTGATACAGCCTTTCCGCAAAAGTCGGGTCTTCGAAAGTGAATGGACCACTGTAGCTCCTATAGAACACGTTATTCTTAAAGAACATCCTATTGGCTTCAATTATCAGAGTGAGAGGGGCGACATACTATTAGTAGTGGCGAGTGTTTTATTTTATTTGCATCTTTTGATGCAGAACAATTAAAATACAGTATATAGTGTACTTCAGCGGACAATAGTAAACCAGCAGTACCCTACGTAATGTTCTATGTTTTGTTACAAAAATAAGGCCCACAGCTTTGAGGCAAACATACTGTATTGTTATTGTTGCAGCATTAGAGAAGGATTAGCCCGTTAGCGAGATGTGGTACGATATATATATATATATATATATATATATATATATATAGTCTACCTTTGCGGCTAGGGGCCCCGCACATGACGCTCGCCCAGGGCCCCGCGCACTGCTAGGGCCGCCCCTGCCTAAATGGTAATGACATGCTATCCTCTTCCTTTTTTTTTTGTATGTGAGTTTTGCTAATCGTACTGGATGACATTTTCCTATGTCTTTCTAAAAGACATATTTGTTTATTTGAAATTAATACTTAATAAGTACTAGCTAAGTGTCACACTTTAATATAACGAAAAAAGCATATTTACATGTAAAGCTTTATTACGCAGAATGATGACAATAACTCCACACATAGTAAAAATCAAGACACGGAATGTGGTCAGTACAAAATCTAACGTGAATCCACAAATGGATAGATACAAATTCACGACACTAAGATACTTTGAAAAGATATATTTTGATAAATTTGCTAGGGATGTTTGGTTGACACATCTCGCATTGACGCAGGTATAGTTAAACAAATGAATATTAGACTAGCACCGAGCACTGGTCGTTGGTGTCATGCGTCTGGCGATTATCTACTTGGGACTGGTCATTAACCGTGACACCTACCCCCCCTTCTCCTCCCGCTCACATTTCACTCCTTGTGTATACTCTTCCCTCCATCCCTTCCCTTTCTAACGCGTATGTCATTAAATAAACCAATGTTAATGTAAACAAATAATTGCTTCACTTTTTTGTCTATCATTGTTTCATTTTCGCTTAAATATGTGTTTAAAAATGTATAACAAACAGCTTTTTTACTATTTTATACCGAGACAAACAAAATATATATTCTATCCCCCCCCCGCTCCAACGAAGAAAAAAATATGATAACTTAATAATTTTGACTAGAAATTATGTCTTAACACAAACACTCATGCAAAACATAGATATATATAATTCTTTTTTAAGAAATAATACAATAAACGTAAATAATGTACTTAGCGCCAAAACGTTCCTATCGCCAAAATGGCGGCGCCAAAACGACCTTGTCGCCAAAACGGCGGCGCCAAAATGGCGTCGCCAAAACGGCGGCGCCAAAACGTCCTGCTTCGTAGTGTGTATAATTATGTATACCAGTTGAGATCTCCAAGGCATATAAAAAACTTGAAAACATGGGATTCAAATATTACCAGAATATAAGTTTTTTGCCATCCTACTAAAACAAAGTAAAAACCTTCATACATGTTTGCCTTATCTGTCGGGTAATTCATTACATTAAATAATAAACTTTAAAGGTGCCTAATCCGATGAAAATATTTCAAAACTCACATTTTATATATTATTGGCTATTGAAAAGGAAAACAATCCATAACTTATTCATTTCATGTAAGAAACTACAATAAAGTTTTATTCAATTGCAAAGATCATTTTAAAAAGTGCAAGTCTTAATTGACACAACTTACTCTAAATTATAGCGCCTGGGGGGAGGAGTGGGAACGACTTCTAGAATGAAATGTTTTAAAGAATAGAAACTTAACACAATTTTCTGGCTATTTTTTGCACAAGTATTTACATCATGTTTAGAACTCATTTTCACGTAATACTAGCCCGTGTTGTTATATTTGTTTCCTTCTTTGAAAAAAAGTATGCCATCGATGCTAAGTATTTTCAATGCCAGGAAAAGTTCATTACAATGATAGTATTGGCTAGAATACATGTTCTCTCTCCATCCAGCACTAACCTTCATCAACAGGCTCTGAGTAGAAGAGACTTGAGAGGTACAAAAGTTAACTTATTTTTTTCAATTGAATAAATATAATATAAAAGGAATCCGATTTTGTTTAAAATTGGACATTAAGCTGCATCCACATTATAGAACTACATGTATTAGTCTTAGAAATGACACTTTAGTTATATACGTAGGTCTCTCGTATTGTGAATTATATTTATATTATAGTCTCACATATCTTGAAACTCTGTTTAATTATTTGCAATACACATTTAAAGTTAACATTTTGATATATATATATATATATATATATACTCTTTGCAGTGGTTCTTAAGTGTTGTTCGTGATCTTCTTAGGGTCGAAAGAAGATTTGCAGATGTATTTTGAAACCTCAGGGAATATATTTTACAAAGTTTATTTCTCTCAACTTATTCATAAAAGAAACAAGATTACAAAGAGAGTTTGTGTGATAAACAAACTCAGAGGCGGCCTCGGTCGGAATCGGATTCCTATCAGATCCGCCTATTCGCAAGATGTATAGGATGTTCCTTCTAAGTTGAAAATAATTAACTTCTCGTTGGACGACGGAGGTAGGCGAGCAGGGTATAAACCTTCCTTATCTTGATGTTTGCGCACTAGACTTTAGTTCGGATTTATCGTTGGTCCCTGGCTCAATTCCTGTTTGCTCCATCCTTAAACTATAGCAATATTTCTGAAAGAACAGTAAAGGTTAAATCATATTTTCAAAAGCCTTTAGATCGGTGGCTAATGCTAGTTAAAAGAGTTAGAACTATTGAAATGTTTTCAATAAAATAAATAATATATGCCTACGGAACAAATGAGGCGCATGTGGCTCGCGATCCGCAGGTTGCCGACCCCAGGCCTAGTCGTAGGGACTTATGAAAGTTTAAAGTTCAAACCTTTTGACTGTCCTCTATTTGGTAGAAAATGTTACTGACTAGATGATCATGTTTTTATATATGGACGCCTCCATCGCGGGGACTATTGACAAGTATAACTACTAACTGACCTTTTTCACATTAAGTGATGCTTAATATGATTTGTTATACTGACCTTTGAGGTAAAGGTATTCAAAATTATACATCAGTGTTGCATATTTACCGGGGAATAATGTCTCTGATATTTTTCAAAAATTATATATTACTTTAATGTAACTACACGAAAACTTAGTTATTCAAAAGAAAATAAAAAAAAAAGAAAATACAAATAATAAAAAAATGATTATTTTATTTTTAACTTGATAGTTTTACAGCGTTGAATTAAAAAAAATATATAAATTCGTTAAAATGTCCGCAGTAGTCTATTATAACTTGAATTATTAAAATTGATAAATTAAATTATTTCCCTTTCAAACAAATAGATAAACCACTCATATTGAAATTTCTTGATGTCCCAAAATAAAAATGATAACGCTAACCTCTAAAAATGTTTCTATCTTTGTAAATTGAGTCCTAAACTAAGGCACGTATAACATATTTAGAAAGTTTGAACAGACGTTTTCATGATGGACAACTTACTTAGTGCCCAAAAATTATGTGGCGAGGTTTTTGAAGTTATTAAAATAGTTATTTGGTCGTTTAGTCTAGGGGAAATGATTCATAATTTTCCCCGCTCACATAAATAAATTTTGATACAGGCACACTACGAGCTAACAATAAGAACACAAGAGTAGACTGTATATTAAATATACTAAAATTTAATAAAGAAAATAGTTGGGTAGTGGGTTAACAATGGGATTTTAATTAATAAATCTCATCATTAGATTGCTTTGTGAGGAGTGGATAAGCGTTTCTATTTTGGTCTCTTAACTTTCACTTCTGGTTGGTTGACTGGCCGCTGGACTTCTTTGATTCATACAGTGGAGAACTTGAGATGATCGGCTTGAGCAGTCGAAGTTTAACTCGACTATGAGTATATCTGCAGCGATATGTGGGGAAGGTGACCTCAGGACCGTAGGTGGTGGGCAAGAGAGGTTGGGCAGTGAGCAGCTGGGGCCTTGGACTGGGCAGTTTGTACTGGGCAGTAGGCGCTGAACACTGGGCAAGTCTCTGGGCACTATAACTTACTTAGATCTTGAGCGCATAAACGTTCATGATTTGTTAAACAAAGTGGATAATACGTCTTTTAGATGAAAGTCTCTTATAACAACATATGTTAATATTTGATATGTAAATGTTAATTAAGAAAAACGTTAAAGCTAACATTCAAATAGAATAATTTAATCTTTTTTTCAACAAAACATTGACAGAGTGTTATGAAATGAAATATTGCAAAGAGTTTTAGTGAATTGTCACTAGATAAAACAAGATTACAAAGAGAGTTTGTGTAATACACAAACACAGAGGCGGGCCCCGTCGGAGTCGGATCCCTGTCAAATCCGCCTATTCGCAAGTTGTTTTGGATGTTCCTTCTAAGTCCCTGGCTCAATTCCAGTATGCTCCCATCCTTAAACTATCGCAATATTTCTGAAAGAACAGTAAAGGTTCAATCATATTTTCAAAAGCCTTTAGTGTTTTTTTCTAACCGTGACGGACAGACCAACCAACAGACAAAACGCACAAAAATATGTTAGTTACATCATAATGGGTGTATTAAACAATTTTATTTTTAAAAATCTGATTTTTTTAAAAATTTAAGAAATTAGTTTAGAATCATGTCATTTCCGGGCTTTACGCTAGTACACGAAAGCCGCTGCTAAAAAATCATTTTAAAAAATGTGCGTGAACTCTATATGCCTTACGTATTTCTTATAGTAACATTTCCTCCCTTACATTTACGTAATTATTTTAGAATTGGTGTTTTGTTATTAAAAAATCGCTTGCATAATTAATTTTATAAATTAAACGGTTTGCTTTTAGAAAACTAAAAGTAGCTGTTGCACCTAAACTTTTCAAGCCGCATTTAATGGTGAAATAATATTTTTCGTATCTCTTCTAGTTTTGGCGCTCTGAGTCTGACAGACGGACAGACGGACAGACAGACAGAAAGTCATTTTAAAAAATGTGCGTGATATCTACATGCCCAGAGCATTTCATATAGTAACATTTCCTCCCTTAGATTTACGTAATTGCTTCACAATTGGTGTTTTATTATTAAAAAATCACTTGCAAAATAATTTTTATAAATTAAACGGTTTGCTTTTAGAAAACTAAAAGTAGCCGTTGCACCTAAACTTTTCAAGCCGCATTTAATGGTGAAAAAATATTTTTCGTATCTCTTCTAGTTTCGGCGCCCTGAGTGTGACAGACGGACAGACGGACAGACGGACAGACGGACAGACGGACACTTTGCACAAACCTAATAGCGGCTTTTTCCCCTTACGGGGGCCGCTAAAAATAGATAAATAATGAAAAAGATGTTAGATGTTAGGCTCTTAGATTGTTGTCAGAGGCGGCCTTACCAGTGCGTGGAGCCCTAGGCGAATGTCAAATGCGGGTCCCTGCGCTGGAAGGGTAGACTAGATATTGTGGATATATCGTAACATGTCAAGCTAACAGGATCGTCCGCCACTCACACTGACGTCCTTTTTAAATACTAATCATACCACCTTACGGATCGGATCATCTACGCTGGGCAGGGCACGTATCCCGTATGGGAGACGAACGTATGCCAAAGGCAGTCTTTTTTGGTGAGCTAAAAGGTGGCCGACGTAACAGAGGCGCCCCACGGAAACGCTTCAAAGACCAGCTTAGGCGTCAACTTTCCTTGGCTGACATAGAGGAGAGCACCTGGCTGCATGCGGCGTCGGAACGAGACAGCTGGAGGTCACTCACAAAGGCCGCGGGATACACATTTGAGACCAAAAGAAAATCTGCCGCCGAGGACAAACGCAGACGACGAAAAGAAAATCTAAACCGACCACCTGCGGACAATGGTTTTGCTTGCCCTGGATGTGGCAAAATATGTAGGTCACAGCTGGGACCACAAAGCCACGGGAAACACTGTATTCCTCATTAATCTTCGGACTCGAAGACAAGCCTATTATTATACCACCTTACGTAAGTACTGCACTATTGACCTTTAAACTACATAAACTGGAAATTTTCTCCAGCTTAACTTCTGAATCTAATAACTCCACAAAATGCTATGTAAACGGCATCTTTGTGGCTAACATCAATCGTGCAATCAAGGATGATGGGAAAATAAACCATCAGGTCCATAATCTCGTTTTGAATCCTATATCTGAGGTACTGGACATGAGCCTCGGCGTTTTAATTCGTCGAAGTTCTTATATGGTTAGGTCAATTTTGTCAAGCATCTCAACCAAGCCTCAAAACTGGTTGTTGTTTGGTACATAAAGATTCTGTTTTTTTTTGTTTTTGTTTTTGTTTTTTTTGTCATTTTCTTATGCCTAGGTGAACTGTTTAATAGTGATAGCCGCTTAGAATGTACAGGTCATAAGATGATGTCTTAATCGGAACTGAACTGCATTTCGAAAACAAAAATGTCATGCTAAGACCTTAAAAAGTAATTGGCATCATAAAAATGCCCAGTAATATTGAGCAACATGTTGTAGTTTATGAGAACTTTTCTGGTTTTCGACCACCTGCGGACAATGGTTATGCTTGCCCTGAGTGTGGCACAATATGTAGGTCACAGTTAGGGCTGTGCAGCCATGGGAAATACTGCATTCATCACTGATCTTCAGACTAGAAGATAAGTCTTATATAAATCTAATTAAAGAGTTTTACAATCTCACGTAACTTGTTTGTTAAAAAATGAATTACTGCCTAAAGACACCGATATCTGCAATTCACATAACAATGCGCTATGAAGAAATTACGATTCGCTTCTAGGATGTAAATAAATAAATTAAAAAAAAATATATATAAATAGCAATTATGAAACATTTGTTACCGCTGTTCAAATTGAGTTGCAGGTGTGCCTCAAAACTCAAACTCAAAAATAGGTTTACAAAATTATGTCTTCAGTAAAAAGAATGCTAACATAGGAGGCACAACAGAGATGTGGCTGCATTTTAATTTTTCAGTAAAATCCCAAAACTTTGGTCGAAAATGGAATTATATTTTAGCTTTTCCATCAACCTACATGGTTAACCTAGATTTAGTGCATAACAAACTTAATGAATAAGCAAAGAAATAGGGTGGATATAGCCACTAGATGAGACCTTCGCCTTGCTTTGACTAATTTAAAGCTTGAAATTTCTAATATTGTCAGACTGCAGGAGGCACGGGGCTCCCATTAGCTTAATTTCACTTTGTAGTAAGTTCAGCAATAATAATGTTTAATTAAAAATATAAACACATTTACAATTAAACCGAAACATAGTAGGCCCTAATATTCAACAATTTAAAAGGAGACTATTCTTAGGATTTGAAAGAAAGTCATGACAATGACATTAATTTTTGTGTGTAATCACTGCAAATTATTTGACATAATTTTGTTATAATGATAATATTGGCAATGCCTTCGATTCCGAAGATTAAGGCTGAGTGCAGTGTTTCACATAACTACGCAAACCTAGTTGCGACTTGCATAATATTTCGAATTTCGTCTGCAAGCGGTCAATTTAAGTTTTCTTTCCATCTTTTGCACCTGTCTTCAATAATGACGTTTCTTTGTGACAACTCTCCAGCTGCCTCTTTCAGAGGACATCTGCTGTTAGGTACTTTCCTCTATGCCAGTGAGGGTGAAATGGCGCCTGAGTGGATCTTTATAGCGCTAACGAGGTGGGCACCTCTGTAACTCCTCCTACTCTAAGCTTGCCAAAGAAGATCGCCTTTGGCATGCGGTCGTCTCAGGTGCAGGATATGTGTTATTGATTGCATAAAAATTAATAAATTGATGATATTTTGTTCATATTTTCCTTCTCACGATTCACGTGTTTTTCTTAGAGGGGGGCGCTGGCGGAATTTTTTATTGAAAAAAATACAAAAAGGGGGCGGTAGGCCAAAAAAGGTTGAAGACCACTGGTCTATATAATCTATACGTACTAACACCACTCGTAAATGAGGAAATGACTCATTGTATAGCAGACACAAATAATACTTTAATAAGTACAAATATATACACCACTTGTAGGAATGATACACAACTTCAGAATAATTGAAATATATCCATGATAAAATGATTCCCAAAATACTCATAATAAATTAACTCCAGTCTATTACAAATAACTTAAACAACTTTATCAAATCAACTTCTTGTAACAACTACATTCTAGTGACTCTATCAAAGTTTCTCTCTCAACTGCCTGTTCACACATGATTAAAAGTGTTCACATTCTCACAACATGGTAGTGAATTGAGTTCATAATATATTAACTGGGGTGTCAATTCAATGGCACCAACTTTGAGATGGTGACAATATTGTAAACTGACCTTTACGATAAAGGCATTCAAATATTTACTCTGATTGATCAAGATATTCGCCGTGCTAATGACGCAAAAATTTTCAACATATTATTTCTCAACAACTTGATGGAATCTGTTATTCAAAAGAAAAGAAATGCGACATCTTATCTTCTTATACAATACAGACGTTACTTCAAAAAAAAAGATTATTACGTCCTACGCGTCATACATACAGTCATACATATTAACCAATGACTTAAACTCTGCCAAGTCACTGGTTTTCCTGGCTAGCTCAGGCAATCCATTCCATGCTCTAATAGCGTTAGGGTAGAAGGAGCTTTTGTACAAATTTGTCCTAGCATATGGGACGAGGAATGTGCCTTTTTCTTTGTGTCTTTCTGAGTATTTTATTAAATTTTGTATTTGAATTTAAAGATTATGGTTCAGTCTTTTATGTATAATTGCTACTTTACTTTTGAGTCTTCTGTCCTGAAGGCTTTCTAAATTTAGTGATTTTACCAAAGGTGTTACTCTAGTCAAATGTGAATATTGATTTGTTATAAATCTTACTGCTCTATTTTGTGCCTATTCTAGTTTCTTAATGTTTTATTGAGTTGTGGGGTCGCAAAAATAAATGTAGAGACACTTCAGGACCGTATTTTTGTACAATTATTTCTTGTAGCTTCAAGAGAGATAACTGATTAAATACTAACATTTATGATAAAAACCTAGTTGTCTTTTCTTGTACATGGAAAACTTCCATTTAATACAATTTAATTTTCTACATTCATTTATTTAAATTACTCATTAAATTACCAGATAATTTTGGCACTCTTGCTTGTCAAGTTTTTGAGTTAGATGTGTTGTGTTGAGCAGTGTTTGTACTAGTGCTGATTAAGAGACAGAATCGTAACAATAGTTATACAAATGACACGGTGTTTTTTTACATCTTTAAAATACATTTTACAAAGAGCAAGCAATAAATAAGGAACAAGATGTATATATCAAACTTTTATATACACAGACAAGGAAAGTGCCAATAGCAATACAGGCTAGGTCAAAGTAGTAACCAACTAATACTTAAATTATATAATACGAGCAAAGTGCTCAAAATATATGCATTTAAAGTCTATAGTAAACGGTCCACTAAAAATCAACAAATCTTAGACAGGCAATTAAAAGAGAAAAATGATATTGGATTGACTATGCGAAGATCATGGGATAATATTGCAAATTATGCTCTATATTGAAGCACAGGGAAATATATAGGCCTTGAGATTAATGGAAGAGTTTAACAAGCTATTCAAAACAATGTTAATTTTTCTAAAAATGTGTGTATATATCATGATTGGATTGAAAACAAAAGTAATAAACTCAATACTTTGCTTATATCCCCTTAGCTTAGTACATGACCCTGTGTGATTATGACGGACCAAAGAATTATATCCCCTTAGCTTAGTACATGACCCTGTGTGATTATGACGGACTAAATAATTATATTCGCTTGAACGTTTTTTAGAGCTGGACACTAAAGTGGATGTTAGTTTTGTCTCTTATTATTATTTATTTCATGTGGTATGCAACGCTGTATAGGTCAATGTATTTCTATTACCATTCTTTATCGGAAGGAAAGGTGAGCAAAGAGAGACTAAAGAGTCAAACAGAGGGTAGGCAGACAATTACGGTAAAGCGTCAAGGTTTTAAATACGAAAAGCACTTTTTATTTCATGTGACTTATATCCCGACCTTATATTAGGCCTTCAAAGATTGAGTGTATAATGAACCACATTTGTAATGGAATTTATGGTGCAAAACTCTACTATGTATATTTGATTAATAAGAGTTATAACGATATAGTTACATACTAATTAACATTCATTGAACAAAAATGTTTTGAATATATTTCTGGTATAAAAAGGAACGTTGAATTGCTTAAAATTGATTTTGTTATGTAAGCCATAAAACTACTAAAATAAATAATATAGTACAGACACTTTTTTTGCAATCTATATTATATATTCATACAATTTTAACACGATCATCCCCCTTTAAATAGTTAAACCATAAACATTTAGCTTTTAATAGCTAAATACAAAAACTCAGTATTAATAAAACATCCATACATTTTTACATATGTTTAATCATGGCCGGATTTAAGTGATGGAATCGGGGCTACGACAACAAGGAGCCTCTTTTAATGATATGTTTAATATATTCACATTTCGACTGGTCAGAAACATTTAAGTTGTTTTTTTTCAACTCCATGTCTGGCAAGAATGTGATTAAGAAGTGTACGCAGGCTCAGAATAAGTAACTACAGATCCGGATCTACGACAGTGCGTCTACCAAGGGGCCTTATCCTCCACAAATTAAAAATTAAATGAAACATATTTTTTTTTAGAAGGAATGAGAAAAGAAATGTACAAGAACTTTTTTTGTTTCTAAAACTATAGCTTTTAGATTTAAGTATCGCATGTCCATGAAGGTTATTAAGCTCGCGCTTATTCAATGTGTAAATTATTAAATTAAACCATTATATCTTTTAATAGGGTTCCTGTGGTTTCCTTGTTTTCAAGACGCTCCAAAAAATCTCCTAAAACTCATACAAATGTCCTTAAATAGACAAAATTGTAATGCAAAAACGAATTTATTTTCTAACACAAAGTCTTAATTTTTCCTTATTATGACCAGCGGATCTCTTGCTTTCTGTTAATTTAACATTCAGAATGTCTTGTGAAAATCGATCTTGTGGCATTCATAATAACTATAGCTATGTGCAAATGAAAACAAATCGTAGCGACTAACATGCTTTAGACACACTTTATAGTGCAGACAATTCCAAGCCTATACTAAATCTTGCATAATCGGACATGAACTACAGATTGAACAGTTTTGTAATAATAATAGCGTATCTTTACAACTGTACTTCAGTGGAAGCACTACTTGTTAAGTTACTACACTTGACAATGGTACAATGATATGCCCTTAGATTTACGCTTAAAAGATTAGGTACACAATTTCCCTGAACATTAATTTATTTAACTCTTGAATCAATAATGCATGAGGGTAGGGGGATACATGGAGTTTCACTTGCACCCCATGGATTCTGACTAAATCTACACTTACGTAATAAAAAACGCATCTGGATGATGTATCTCATTATAAAATATTTTTAAAAAATTGGCTACAATGTGGCTACTCACAATTCAGAGGCACGCACGTACATGGTTGGCCATCCATTTCATACGCCTGGGATAATCTACAACTACATTAATCAGTGGAAGCACTACATATTCAGCTTCTAGTTATACGTTAATTGATTGGGGTTGCGAAAAAATTACTAAAATTTGGCTCGACAACTAATGTCCAAAGCTAAAAAAACTTAGGTTTCCTAAAGAAAAATAGAAAAAAAAAAA
>JADKLZ010078728.1:1327-13086 GCA_021533235.1 Biomphalaria straminea
AGTAAATTTGAATAAACTGGTAGGATGTTAGGAAAAGGGAGATCAACGAATGATGCTCGAATGTAGTTATATATATATATATATTTAAATTTGATGTGAAACAACTAGTGATACCGCTCAATTCAGGTGATAAAGGGTACATCCATCCACCCGAAGAGTCCTGCGTTTAATTAGCAAAGAATTCTGATTATGTGGTTTAGAGATGCCCGGGACGGCTTTGGTGGAAGAGTAAAAGGACGAATGGTGGCAACTAGACAGAATGGAACAAGCAATCTTGGCACGAGTTTTGTCTTTCGGCCTGTCATTTGATGTCCAGTCCTCCGTCCACCTCTTCTTCCTGGTATCCAAAGGTTGAGTAGGAGAGAGTGGTGAGGACAAAGTGAAATGTTTTCAGAGGAGGAGGGGGGACATTGATAGGTACCAACGTGTGTCTGGAGTTAAAGGGGGGATATTTTTTGGCAAGGAGTTTGAGTTATTGTTCGTTAATGTCAAGTAAAAAGAAAAACTTTACCCTACAGAAAAAAGGCGGGGAAAAATAATTAAATAAAAACTTTTTGGCTCAATAACAACTACTATATGAGAGACTTTCTGTCACAAGGACTAGACTCCAAGAGAGTAATGTACGATTGTATGAGAGGGTAAGTTAGTAACTGGAGTCTATAAGGTTTGAGTGAGTCGAAAGTCATTTATTAGGAAAGTTCTTTTTTCTGTAGTAGATATATGTTAGATAGGCTTCGATGAGATTAGGTTTTTTAATTTATTATGAGTTTATTCGTAAAACAAGTTATAGTTTTAATGAAAGTATTTATTACTATAAATATCTTTTGAGTCTCTTTTGAAAAGGATGTTAGTCTGTGACATTTTAAGTCTCAAGAGACGATCTTTTCCCTTCTCAAATTCTTGTCTGAATAAAGAAGCCAATCATTTATACACAGCTTCTGTCACATTACGTAATGTGATACAGATTCTTAGCTACACTAATACCTTAACATTTAAGAATTTTTTCAACATATCATATGCGCTTAAATATGATTTATAATATTGTTCAAAATGTTTAATGTTTTAATTTTATTCTTTTAAATATTTTTATCAACTTAACAGTGAAGCTATTAACAATGATAAATTAGTGTCCACATTCATCGACACAAGCCCCAAAAAAATAACATCAAAAGACACAGTAAGTGCTTACTTATTTTCTCTAGATTCTAGAATAGATAGATCTCCAATTAAGGATTATTTTGTGGATAAGGGTACTAGTGTTAAGTAGTAGGGGTGTGTTAAACATAACGTGCTCTCAGGTAAAAATACTTTATTCCATCTTGTCCATGAACAACATTTTATAAGGTCTTAACTAAATGTTGATGTTTGTTTTAGGACCTCTCGACTTCCATTTAACTCTAATGGGCACCTTTCATTCGTTGTGCTGGCAACATGACACTCAACCGTGGAATACTGAAACACAGGGTTTTTGAATCATCTGCTCCCTTGATGGAAAAATTACGATTTTTATTTTATTCAATTCAAACATGCTACTTATAATTATTAAATGCCTGATGAAAAAAAAATAAAGTAAAATGAATAATAAAAACATTGAGCTGATTTTAATGTGTATCTTAATTTAAATATATATGTGGAAAAACTAATAATAATTTTAATTTAATTGTCAATGAAACATTGGCTTTTTAAAGAACGTTAGGGTCATATTATAACATTTCTCTATAGATTATAACATTTTTATGAATCACATTTCCTTAGCAATCTCTATGTATTAGAACATTTCATTAACACTTTTAATGTATCCAAATTTGATGACGATGTAAAGAAGTCGAGCATTCCTCAAAAGAATCATTAACCAAGCAATGTATATATATATATATATATATACATATTTATATATATATATATATATATATATACATATGTGGCTCCTTCTGTCTCGGAAGACAATGGATGCGCCAAGATGAGTCACTGGCTTTGGTTACGTCTTGAGACAGTGCAGAATCTGGAGTGGCTGATCAAGCCAATTCTGGATTGGCATAGTTTGCCACAGTTCGTGCATATATATTCCTCAGTTTTAGGGCTGGCTGACAGCAGGGCAGCTTTCTTTTTCATTCTCTTGGCCGATGCAGCTTCATTTCTTTTGCATTCAGCAAAGTTCGTGCAAAAAGGCACAGTCTGTCTCCATGCTGTTCGGTCTTGGGCTATCTCCTCCCACATGCTTTGGTCGATGCCCGTTGCCTTCATGTCTCGCTTGCAGACATCTCTGTAAGTTAATCTTGGGCGGCCCTTAGGTCTGGCTCCCTCTGCTAGCTCAGCGTATAGGATGTCTTTCGGTATTCTTCCATCTGGCATGCGCGTGACATGACCCAGCCAGCGTAGTCTTCTCTGTTGAAGGAGAGCATAGATGCTGTGCATGTTGGCTCGTGTCAAAACGTCCTGGTTGGTGACACGATCCCTCCAGGAGATGCACATAATGCGTCGCAGGCGACGTATGTGGAAGCTATTAAATCTGTGTTCTTGACGCATGTAAGTTGCCCAACTCAGGACAAGTCTTAACCCTAACCCTATAAATATATATAAATTATAAATTTAAATTATAAATATAAATTAAAACAACAATTACAAGCAGTCTGATATATTATACAAGGGTGTGGTGAATAAATCAATAGACACTTACCTTTCAAACCTGTCAGCTGCTACCAACTAGTAACCATGGTTTCATACTAAAACAAACTTTGACCTGCTGACCTCACAATTCTGTCAACATCGGCGATTATAGAGTTAGACCCAAGGGTGGACTGGGTGTCAAAATCGGCCTAGGCATTTCTATACCATCCGGCCCATAAATTGTATATTATATGATAAGCACAGACTTCTAGGTCTACCTGTGAAAATCATTCTGTTAAGTTTGATAATGTATCGATAGCTGCACACAAGCATACAGTGAATACGTCGCTCAGAGGGCCCCTTTTGTAAGAGAATACTAAAAAACTGTTAACAATATTTTACGTGCCTTAGTGCGGCCCTTATCTTATAAAATACTGATGTGATTTTAAAAAAAAGGAGACTGCTTTGGTCCTACCGGCCCATTTGGGTACAGGCCCACCGGGCATTTGCCCGAATGCCCATATAGCCAGTCCGCCCCTGGTTAGACCTCAACTGATCTCCAACTGGCACCAACTGTGGTGTAACGGACATTGACAAAAAACTACATTAATGATGGCTAATCTGACAAAGACTGTTTTCCATGACATCTCATCAAACGAGACATTTCGTCATTGACACATTTCATCATTAAAGCAACTTATCGTTGCACATTTGAACATTACAACTCTAGCCTTAACCCTAACCTTAAACCTACCTCTAAACCTACCACTAAACCTACTCCTAAACCTAACCCTAAACCTAACCTTACACCTAAAGCTAAAATTAACCCTAAATGTCTAATGATGAATTGCTACAATGATGAATTGTCTCTTATGATAAAGTTTCTGGTCATCGACAAAGACACTCAAGGCTGTAATCGATTCTTCTAAGAAGACAAGCATCGCGAACACTGGCAAAGAATCGATTTCAGTACATACAACTCCATAGACATATGCGACCGCTATTTTGCAGGGCAGGGCTTAGGCACTGCAAGATATGCGACCGCAGTGGGTCCCGCACTTTCTTTGGACCCATGCTAATTTTTATGTGTATCAATTATTAAATTTAATCAATTTATAAAATATAACATATTTCCCGCGGCCCCTTGATTTACCAGGATCTCCTGGAAATCTCCTGAAATGTTATTAAATATAGGCCTACGATGTCCTTGTGAACGCCGGTATGGAAAGTATAGAGGGACTTCTTATGGTCCGACAGCTACGCTGGGCAGGGCACGTATCCCGTATGGGAGACGAACGTATGCCAAAGGCAGTCTTTTTTGGTGAGCTAAAAGGTGGTCGACGTAACAGAGGCGCCCCACGGAAACGCTTCAAAGACCAGCTTAGGCGTCAACTTTCCTTGTCTGACATAGAAGAGAGCACCTGGCTGCATGCGGCGTCGGAACGAGACAGCTGGAGGTCACTCACAAAGGCCGCGGGATTCACATTTGAGACCAAAAGAAAATCTACCGCCGAGGACAAACGCAGACGCCGAAAAGAAAATCTAAACCGACCACAAGCGGACATTGGTTTTGCTTGACCTGGATGTGGCAAAATATGCAGATCACAGCTGGGACTGCACAGCCACGGGAAACACTGTATTCCTCACTAATCTTCGGACTCGAAGACAAGCCTATTATTATTATTATTTTGTGAATGAAAATAGTGCGGATTTGGATACACCATTTCCATTCACACCATGCTGCGCCATGGGATCTTCCCATTTACTTGTTAAATTGCTAATTGACCTTAATTGACGCGATATTACGAATATAGCTGCACTCATGTAACAATGCTTTAGAAAAACAAATTTGAATGTTAATTTGATTAAATGGACTATAATTAGTATGTTCATGTGCTAAAGCATAAAACTATCTCTGCGAAGAGAAGTTTTATAATCTCAGAGTTGAATTAGAGTTTTTTATCTAGATCTAGATCTAGGAATAGAGAGATGAGTTAATACCTTTCGTAATCATGTCTAATGAACGAATGTACGTAATTTTGTTATATTAATTAAAGCATTTCTAAAGTGAAACCTGAGAGTATACTCTATCTGTGTATTGTTGTTGTTCTAGTTTAAATAGTCTTACGACACAATAATCTGGAACTACTTTTAATATTATTAAAAGAAGAAGAGAATTATATAAACACCACTTTCATTCACAAAATAGTGCAGATTGGGATGCACCAATTTCCATTCACACCGCGTGCTGCGCCATGGGATCTTCCCTATTTACTTGTTGCTTGTTGTTGTTGTTTGAACTTTTGAACTCGTCTTTTGAGAAATATATAGATAGATAGATTATAAAAAGATCAACATCCAATCTTTCGAATAAGTTCCATACACAACAAAATTAGTCAACATATGTACCGGAAGCTCAAAATTGACCCCAGTGAAATCTGCCCTGTGGAGTTTCCCCAGAGAATGCTGATCAAGTCCTCCATAACTGCAGTCCTTACCTAGATGACTGAACAAGTAAGTGGCCACACCCCTATAGAAAGGAAACTATAAGGAGAGATCCTTGTTTTGGAAAGCACTGCGCAGTATATCTCATATGGGTAAAGTCACCAAAACTCTCCAACATAAAAATAACAAGATTACAAAGAGAGTTTGTGTGATACACAAACTCAGAGGCGGCCCCCGTAGGAGTCGGATCCCTATCATATCCGCTTTGATCTCTCAACGGACGCCGCCTCTGAGTTTGTGTATCACACAAACTCTCTTTGTCGCTGCTAAAAAGTCATTTAAAAAAATTATATCAAAGATAAACGACAGAAATATACATCTTCCGTGCTTTGATCTCTCAACGCGGGCCGCCTCTGAGTTTGTGTATCACACAAACTCTCTTTGTCGCTGCTAAAAGTTCATTTTAAAAAAAATTATATCAAAGATAAACGACAGAAATATACATCTTCCGTGCTTTCATCTCTGAACGGGGGCCGCCTTGAGTTTGTGTATCACACAAACTCTCTTTGTCGCTGCTAAAAGTTCATTTTAAACAAAATTATATCAAAGATAAACGACAGAAATATACATCTTCCGTGCTTTGATCTCTCAACGGGGGACGCCTCTGAGTTTGTGTATCACACAAACTCTCTTTGTCGCTGTTAAAAGTTCATTTTAAAAGTTCATTTTAAAAAAATTATATCAAAGATAAACGACAGAAATATACATCTTCCGTGCTTTGATCTCTCAACGGGGGAGCCTCTGAGTTTGTGTATCACACAAACTCTCTTTGTCGCTGCTAAAAGTTCTATGGTCTTAACAAAATAGAACTTCTAATGTGCTGCTATATATTAGATTTTAAATTGTCTTAAAATTAGGTTTCATTTATATTGCATACTAATTAGGTTTTTTCTCTTTAAATACTGCTTGCATAAAATATTTTTAAAAATTAGATTTTGAGCTTTTAGAAAAAAAAAAAGTAGCCGTTGCATCAGAACTTTGAATGATCTATATTATCGTGATGTCAGATTTTCATTATCTCTTCTACTTTCTGAGCACTAAACGGGACGGACGGACAGACAGACAGACGGACAGACAGACAGACAGACAGACAGACGGACAGACAGGCCACACAAAACTAATAGCGTCTTTTCCCCTTTCGGGGGCCGCTAAAAACGAGAAAGAAGAAGAAAATAGTGCCAAAGAAACGAGAAGACGTTAAAAACATATGATATCAGATTGATGGAAGTCAACATCAGATGTATTATACAATAATTAGAACCATTGGCGTCACTAGGATGGGTGTCACTCGGTGCGGTAAGATCCGGGTGTCAACCCCCCCCCCCCCCAGTGTTTCACGTATTCTTCCCAATAAAAACTATCGTCAAACTTTCATACAATCGTTCATTCCTTTGTCTAACTACAACACACACGATGATCACACCAGCGAGGTGTTCTTATGACACTTTATCATCAATTGAAATATCCCATCGATTGGTAACAGCGATGAAGAAAGAAACCTTCTAGAAAACCGAGAAAATGTAGATCAGAATAATTTTCTGATTAAATGTTTTAACACATAGCTTAAGTAAACGGTGTACACATCCATTCTTTTCTTTTCTGTTCTTCATTATTACTGCCTGCCATGGGCGCCCACGGGATTTTTGCAGGGGGGGGGAGGTGCAAGCTGCCACCCATAAATCAAAGTCGTAGCCTCAACTTTCTTGTTATAATATTTGAGCCCTAATACCTAATCGATAGTAAATCCAAGGTAAATACTTTTTTTTCCTGAAATAAAAAATATGAAACTAAACATGTGAACAAAGTATTCAGTGTACACATTGTTATCCGTGAGGCCCTTGCTTCCATAATTCTATCAAACAAAAACTGCAAATGTTGACTGTGGTTGCAGAAACTGTCAATAATTTTACTAATGAATTGCTCTTTGTGGCGATGGACAAGCTGGCGATAAACGCTTATTGTGTAGTTCTGATATTCTTCTTTGCATTGCAGCGTTTGCATTGTTTTAGGTTGAAAAGAAAAACAAGTTGAACTGAAGATAAATATTGCTCGAAAAGCGAGACGTAACGAAGAAAAGAATCAAAATATGTATTGTAAGGCCGCGTTCTGTAATAACCCCCCAAAATCCAAACATGTTTTTTTTTTTCAGTGCGTCTGTCGACTGCGAATTCTCGGCGGTAGCAACTCAATATTCAGTATCAAGTTTTTCTGCCAGCAGTCTTTCCTTCCTCAAGATGACACCTCTGACGTGTTCCTCGGAATGGTCAAGTTGGTTTTTGTTTGGCCATTAATATGACTGCTCATATGCTGTTGAGCGGCCACTATGTTAAGTTGGAAAGACTGCAACACCATTGAAACTGGTTCAAGAACAGATGAATATTTGACGACAATGAAAAGACAAATCAGAAACACAAGAGGATGAGAAATTTACTACACATATGCAGTTTATCTGGTTTAACTTGAAGTCGTTATTTTAAGATCCGATCCGCCAAACATTCAAAGACCTGAGACTTAAAGCTCGAATAGATTCGTATTTTCAGTTAATTGTGTCTAACACAAAAGAGGTAAATTTTACACCAACGCTATTGCTATGGACAGTTACGGAAAAAGAATGCTTGCCATGATGAGGTAGTCTTGGCCGAGTAGTCCATGTCTAGACTGTACAATGAAGTTAAAAAATGCAGCGCGTTTCTCTTAACAACAGGAACTAAATCAATGGATTCGAATACAATCGCAATCAACAAACTAAACACTTCAAGACTTCTGCTCAGTGCCTGAGAATTCTGTAGTTTCATCACTAAAATAAATAAAAAATGCAGTAAATTCATGATGCTGCAGCTCTTTCTTTTGTTGGTTTCTTGTAGCTACCAGTGCTCCACTGATTCAAATATACGTTTTGACTTTAAACAATGGCATCATAAAAACGTTTTTGTATCTCTTCTATTGTAAACTGATGGACTTGTTTAACATGCTATTTTATTGAGCACTGACACAGACCAAACCTCCGAATGACTCTATTCTTTTGTTCAAAGAAAATATAACATTAATCACATCAAAAGATAATTGGCAAAACAAATATTATAGACCTTACCTAAATATTTAAAAAATCAATGTGGCATTTTACGTTTCTGATAAGTATATTCCTTTAACCGGTTTGATAAGAGATTTATAAACAAGCTTTTTACATCGCTGCCTTGCAAGCCTAGAAGTTTCAGCACTGGTTCATATTTGCATAACATTTCCACTATCCCAAGAAAAAAATTCCATTAAGCTATGAAAATTCTTCTTCAATTCGCCACCATGTACCAACTTTTGTTTTGCTAGAAACAATTTCCATAGTAATCAATCTATAAGTGCAAGATGTTCCTCTGTTCTCCCATCTACACATCAATCATAGCAATGACTTCCCATTAATTTTTAGAAGCTAAAGTCCGGCAGTCAAAATGTTCCAAATTTGATAGCCTTATAAATATTCGTCACTCTTCTCGCGAGTGTCTCACTGTGGACATGCCCACTGTTTGTCAAATAAGAAAATATTGCTATTGAATCCCCCCCATTAAGAACACGTTTATTCCAACACTATTATGCTTTATGATCTTGCTTCTGTCACATTTGAAAGTTGGTATTTTTAATTATTTTTTTTTGGAAAAGTGCAATTTTTTTTTACTCGTGTGTGACTCCGTGCGGACGGCACCCCCAGCATCCCCCTAGTGACGCCACTGATTAGAACATCCTTTAAAAAGGGAGCGAAAACAACATAGTAATGTCAAAAGAAATAAAGTAAGATATCGCGTAAATTATAGAGTGCGGATTTGGATCAGTATACAGCATATAAAGCCTAAGGCCTTTCCTGCAAAAGTGAAAGAAAGAAATACTACTGATTAACAAGTCCAATCAAACAGAACTTGTTTAAGCAGACTAATCTTTTACGGACTAACACACCGTTCGTTTCAACCAAATTCAGAGGATGAACTGCCTCATGACAAAAATAAACAATAATTGTCACATGACTTTGTGACGTAGCAAATCATTTTTGTTGTCACAAAATTCAACATAAATAAAACTAGTTTTTTCTTATGGAATAAATAGACTCACATGTTTTTTTTATTTTTTTATAGTTCGTCCATCGTGGTTCGATGATGACCACTTTGTCATCCAGTGGGCTGAGGGCTTTGCACTGGGGTTTTGTGCCTCCTCATGTGGCTGGTGAGACCTATGCGAGCCCGGAATGTTCGGCCGCACTCTGGGCAGGTAATTCCAGCTGGAGCTAGTGTCGTTTGCCTTGCTTTCCTTCTCTGGCGTTTTTCTTTCGCAAGCGTTGTTCTTTTTTCCTCAGCAACCTGTGCGCCGGATCTCACAGCGCGGCGCCATGATACTCTGTCATGTGCCTCTGTCTCCCAGGTGCCTGGGTCAATGTTGAACTCCTTTAGAGAAGCTTTGAGGGTGTCTTTGTAGCGCTTTTTTTGACCACCTTGCGAGCGCTTGCCTTCTCTTAATTGGCCATACATGAGACGTTTTGGGATGCGGTGGTCCTCCATCCTGCACACGTGTCCTGCCCATCGCAGCTGGGACTGCATCAGGATTGTGTGGATGCTTTTCAAACCAGCTCTTTGAAGGACTTCAGTATCTGGCATTCTGTCCTGCCATTTGACATTTAGTATTTTTCTTAGACATGTCATGTGAAAGTGATTTAGTTTCTTGGCATGTCTTCTGTATACTGTCCATGTTTCTAAGGCATAGAGCAATGTAGGTAGGATGACGGCTCGGTAGACCCCTAGCTTAGTGTTTGAGGTGATACCACGTCTGTTCCAAACATTGTTTGATAGTCTGCCATATGATGCACTGGCCTTGGCGATGCGAAGGTTGATTTCGTTATCGATATTTCCATTTCTGGAGAGTGTGCTGCCAAGATAGACTCACATGTAATCAAAATGTATTTGTATGTATGCAAGTACTATTTATTGTATGCAGGAAAAATATGACTCTTTAAAATCTTTTACATTTTGTAAATTGTAATTTTTTACTTTTCCGACTTAAGAGGTTTCCAACCCCTGGTCTAGTGTACCCATAGTCCTTTAAAAGAATTTTAGCATATAAATAAAGTTTTCGTTCGTGTCTGTTGTTCCAATGCTGTAATGACAATGACTGGAAAATACCGTTAGGGTAATCTAGAGCCTGACCAATGGCCTATTCTACTCCATCCACAGAGATCACAAAAAAGAATTTTGGAAGGTAGGAGGATTTATGTCGACGTGTTCCGTTAAATCATTACATATAGCATTCAAACTCTATCACGCTATGATAATGATCTTTTAATCAAAAGCACTAAGCTATTGCTCTCCAGACTTTAGTCAAAGAACACCTAAGGAATAGGAGTAAAGTTAACCTTTAAGACCTAGCCGACTGTGCCGATGTGCCTAAAATCAAAATCAAATCATATTCACGATTAATGAAGGATAATGTATGTAGCACAACGACCAACCACCTTTACTTTAGCCCACCTTATGTCAGATATCGTTACATCTAGGTGAACGCTAAAAGATCCCTAATAAAAAGTTCAGAAGCCAATCGCTCAGTCACTGCGCCTCCTAAGAGAAGAGAGGTGCTAACTATTATTTGCCTTTATCAAAACACGATAAGGGAAATATCGCTACCAAATAAATATTTAAGGTATCAGTTCGGTTGCATAAGTAAGGAGGAAGTAAAGAAAGGAGTCTGATGAAAGGTTTTGAAGCATCAATGGCACGGATTGTTTACCTTTTAAGTCATATTTTTAAAAAGTTTTTTGTCAGATTTGTATATAAAAACACACAAAAAGGCCAGGAGCTAGATTGATGATTTGTTGTAGTTATAAAAAGTCACAAAGACATGAAAAAGGACACTAGCAATGTCCCTCTTTTTTTGTAAATAGATTTAAGAGGGGGGCGGGATAATGAATAATTTGTTTATAAGTTGTTGTTTTTTTCACTTTGTAGAGGCCCACGAAATGGGGAATATATCTATTAATTTTCAGTGGTCTATTTTCCCGCCCGTCCGTCCCGTTCAGATCTCGTAGACTAGAAAAAAATATTGAAAACGCGACATCATATTTTTCTATTTTTCAATGTGATGATTCAGCGGATACTTTTTTTTTCATTTGCAAAAGCAAAAAATTAATAAATAAATAAACTATGCATGCAGAATTTTTAGAAATTTACATCACTTTTCAATGAAAAATTCAGAGGATGTAAGTTAATTTGTGTTTTTGTTTTTAAAAAGTCACAGACTTCCTCATTAATAACTCAAGCTTCTTTCATAAATTCGAACATTGGTGCATAAAATTGCATATAATGTACTGTTTTCCATTAATTAACTAATGGAAATATGAAATATGAAACATATTTTTTTTTTTTAAAGATTTTTATACAAACTTAACTTTAGTTCTAATTTATTAAAATGGACAACCTTATAACGCATATAATTTACATTTCCTCATTATGCTCAACGACAATGTAAATCATAGTCTGATTGAATCAGGGGCGTAGCTAGGGGTTCGGGGGCCCGGGGGGATCGACCTCTTTGGGGCCCCTTGCATTTTCACATTCGACATATGACATAATAACATAATGTACGCAAAAAATATATAAATATATAAGCCCAAGATCTAA
>JADKLZ010078732.1:2771-20980 GCA_021533235.1 Biomphalaria straminea
CCCTAAGGGGAGAACTCAAAACGGAGAGGATGCCCGAGGTGAGGGAGAAGGATGTAGCCTCCGCTCTAACCAGAGGGATCTCTCCTCTCCAGAGAGAAGGACTCCCCCCAGGAGAGGGGTGTCCTCCTCTCCAACCAAGCAGACAGGGTGATGATCTTTGCATCCCGCAGATCCTGTGGCACAGCACCTTCTTGCCAACATTTACAAAGCAGTTCATGTAGAGGTTGGATTAGTGTAGTTTTACACTGTTTTAGAAGATCTGGGGGGATGCCATCGAATCCGGGTGCTTTGCGGGCAGCCATGTTGTCTATGGCTTTGTTGAGCTCTAACAAGGTGGGTATTTCGTCTAGCTCGTTCATTATGGGTAGCCGTATGATAGCCTTAAGAGCTGAGGCAGAGATTGAGCTTGTTGTGGCGTAGAGTTCGGAGTAATATTCGACCCATCTATGCATTTGTTGACACTTGTCTGTGATAATTTCCCCAGCGATTGATTTAAGAGGTGCTGACTTGTTCTGGGAGGGTCCGAGAGCCTTTTTAATTCCTTCATACATCCCTCTTATGTTGCCGACTTGGGCTGCGAGCTGGATATTCTCACTGAGCTCTACCCAGTATTCATTGGCACAGATCCTTGCTGTCCTCTGTACAGTGGCTAATGAGAGCACGGAGACCGAACAACATGTCCAAACCAACACTCCGGGAGAACCCGGAGTCACCATGTCTGATACAGGTTCTCCTCAGAGAACCCAGTCAGACACCACAACCTCTACTGAATCAGAGGTTGACAAACTCCCTAAGGGGAGAACTCAAAACGGAGAGGATGCCCGAGGTGAGGGAGGAGGATGTAGCCTCCGCTCTAACCAGAGGGATCTCTCCTCTCCCCAGGAGAGGGGTGTCCTCCTCTCCAACCAAGCAGAAGTCCAAAAAAGTCAAGGAATAAAGGGAACCCCCTCCGGGGGCCTCCCGAAGCCCAATAGCTCCAAGTAGGTCATCTAGAATAAGCCATGGATTCCAGAATTGTACAGTGGAACTGTAGAGGCCTCAATGCAGCTATTGATGGACTCTGAGGCTCCTGTAGCTGTATGCTTACAGGAAACATTTCTGAAAGATAGCATCAGTTTCCGAAGCTACATTGCTTACAGCAGGAATGTTGAGGATGCAGAAAGAGCATCAGGTGGAGTCTGTATCCTTGTGAAGGACAACATCCCACATGAGAGGGTAGAACTACAGACCACACTACAGGCCGTAGCAGCTAGGATAACTTTACACAAGGTTATCACTTGCTGCAGTCTGTATCTACCACCAGGCGCTCCATTGGACCCAGCAAGTATGGAGGACCTGTTGAGGCAGCTCCCTCGGCCTTATATTATTCTTGGGGATTTCAATGCTCATAACACAGTGTGGGGATCCAACAGTACTGACACAAGAGGTCGTATGCTGGAGGATACCTTCCTCCAACATGATTTATGCATACTCAATGATGCATCACCGACCTACTTGCACCCAGGAACTGGATCCCTCACTTGCATTGACCTCACAGTATGTGTCCCCGGACTTTTGGACGATTTCAAATGGTCAGTTAGTAATGACCTACGGGGAAGTGATCATTTCCCAATCATCATTACTAACAATCCCCCCTCATTAGGACGACCTCAGCGGTGGAAACTCAACAAGGCCGATTGGGAGCAATTCCTAAAAAGATGCTCAGAGGATATCACAGAAAGTATCCTCGATGAGCAGAACTGTGACAAGTCAAAAACTCGCTGTCAGATTCGCTCACTTTTATCACAGCATTAATTATTATTTATTATTATTTATTTATTTTATTTTAATTATTTCCCCTTTTTACGGCCTATTTCTTCACAACCGCACCTTTTTCCTATTTTACGCTAAACAAAGTCTAGCGCATGGACCATGACTGTCGCCACTCCTCGCTTATCTCCCCTTGACCAGGGAAGAGATCAAACAGGCATTCGCCTTGAGGGCCGGACGCCCAGCCCTCTCAGTTGATACCATATGGGCAGGAATGTAATGTATTACTCCTCCCGCCTCAACACGTGTCTCTCTCTCCTTGATCAAAGAGATCATTCGACGCCACACGTCTATCGACCCTCCAAGGTGTGTCCGCACATCTCAGGCCTCTTTCCAATATGTGAAATATTCGTCTCGAGCCGACCACGTGAGAGACAATCCCTATCTTGTCACATTTCCTGTATCCGCTCTCACCTCTGACCTTTATAAGCTAATCTATTTCAAAGTAGACACTAGCTCATTTTCATTTCACTCTCCCGCTGGCACTTGCCACATGAGCCTGGACTACTTCATTTGTTAATTCTCCTAGAGGAATATTTGGTGCCTCCCTCAGGTGTCTGCCTATTCGCCTACCTGCCTATTTGCTACCTACTAGGACCTGCCTACTCGCCCATTTGTACTGACACATCTGCATATTTACGCTGAGTACTACTTGCCTATTTGGCTCCAGCCAACATCACGAGATATTACCACTACTTGCCTATTTGGCTCCAGCCAACATCACGAGATATTACCACTACTTGCCTATGCGACACATCTGCCTATTTACGCTGAGTACTACTTGTCTATTTGGCTCTAGCCAACACTACTTGGCACTGGCCTATACTACACTCGCCTATTTGGTACTAATCAGTATCGCCTACTTACTTGGATCCACAACGAGTATCACGTACTATTAAGTGCTTCTCAGCGCTGAAAGTCACTACTCATCGTCCACTTGGCGCTATCGGCTCAAGCCTGCCTATTTGACAGTCCGCCTGTCAGCCCATTAGGTACGACGTCCCTATAGATCCGCTCTGTGCGAGACGTCATAGCTCCGCCAACTCACTGGACTCATCCTGCCCGACGCTGCCCACGGCAGATCAGCTCTGCCCGCAGTATACTTGTGCCCACGGTAGCCGGCCATCCGCCCTACTGTGCCCACTACAGATATTGGAACTTTTGGACTGAAACTCCACAAGGACTATATCATCGGCGTCCCTCTACCCGCTAGACACGCCACCTTAAGCCAGGATACAGACAACTACGATTCATCCAAGACAAGGAAATAGCTAAGTACCAAGGACAAAGTGACTCATTCTCTCATTACGTGCATAAGTGATGATCAAACATAACATCGTTTAGAGTTAGATACAAACCCTCCCCCTTTTATTCTTTTATGTAAATGTTTATGTAAATAAATATTCTTTATATTTTTATCAATTTGTATCTCTCTTAATTGCTTGTCTAGTTGCGTGTCTGCTCCCGATTTGTCTGCTCCCGATTTGTCTGCTGATGGGTCAGGGTGTGATATACTCAAAAATAATCATCCCCTAGACACAAAACAAGCTAAATACACATCACACGCGGCGACCCGTCACAAGAACCCAGCTGATATTTTTGCTATCAAGCTACTCGACATTGCCAGGAAAGTCCCCCTAACCTCCGCAAATCCAAAACGGCCCAGCAAACCATGGTTTGATACAGCTTGTAAAAGTGCTATTGGCGATAAGAAAAAACGACTGGCTGCATTCATAAAAAATCCTTCCTAGGAAAACCTAAAGCTATTTAGGATAGCTAGAGCAAAGGCTAGACAAACCATTCGGTCAGCCAAAAGGAATTCCTGGAGAAGCTTTGTCGGCAGTTTGGATGCCAAAACTTCTGCTAGAGCGGTCTGGAAGGCAGTAAGGCGAATCAAAGGGAAAGAATCAAATACAATAGGGCATTTGAAAAACCAAGGACGAACTGTCACGTCCCCCAGAGAAATAGCTGACTGCCTTGCATCCTCAATAGAAGAAAAATCATCCACTGCAAACTACACGCCAGAGTTCCTAAAAGTCAAAACCAGGGAGGAAAGACATCCTATTGACTTTAGGTCAGAGAATAATGAAGCCTACAACAAACCGTTCTCGCTCGAGGAACTGAGGGATTCGCTGGACAAGTCACATGACACAGCACCTGGAGATGATGAAATTCATTACAAGTTCCTCAAGCACCTTCCTGAACCCTCATTGGCAGTTCTGCTAGGGTCTATAACTGTGTGTGGCAAACAGGCGCATTCCCAAACAGCTGGAGGAAATCCACAGTTATACCGATACCTAAACCGGGAAGAGACGGCTCTGACCCATCTAACTATCGACCAATAGCACTAACAAGCTGCATCTGCAAAACCATGGAAAGAATGATAAACAGTAGGCTGGTCTGGTACCTTGAGATGAGTAGACCAGACCGAAAGGACGCATGGTGGACGCTCTGCCGTGCGGAACAGGCAGTCCTAGCCCAGTTCCGAGTCGGGCATTGCCCAATTGGTGCGTACTTTGGGCGATGGAGGGAAAATTTCGACACATGGTGCCGCCATTGCTTCGAGGACGATGAGACAATAGAGCACATTCTTCACGAATGTCGCGCTCTGCAAGATGAACGATCGGGACAAGGTAATGAGAGAGAGATAACTGGTCCATGTGTGGCAAAGGGTCTGTCCTTGTACGGGGATAAGGCGACCCTACAACTCACTGCACGCTTCCTCTTCCGTGCTCTAAGGGAGTAATCTCAGCACGGTTTATTTCAAATGGGATATCTGATTCGGTACCTTGAGAGGAACAACTTGATCTCCAAATACCAGTGTGGATATCGGCAAGGGCGGACAACAACCGACCACCTGGTAAGGCTAGAAGCCTACATCAGAAATGCTCTACTCAGACGAGAACATCTTGTAGCTGTATTCTTCGATATAGAAAAGGCCTATGACACGACCTGGAAACATGGCATTCTACGTGACCTGGAGCTTATGGGGCTTAAGGGACACCTCCCCCGTTTTGTAGGGGAATTCCTGAAGGACCGAAAATTTCAGGTCAGAGTGGGCACCTCCACCTCTGACACTTTTGAACAGGAAATGGGCGAACCCCAGGGCAGCATTCTGTCGGTCACCCTATTCAACATCAAAATTAACAGCATCATAAATGCTCTGTCCCCTGGCATAGAGTGATCTTTGTATGTTGATGACTTTGTCATTTTTACTTATGGGAAAAATATGAACACCTTAGAAAGAAAACTACAGTTAAATTTAAACAAAATTCAAAATTGGGCAAATGATAATGGTTTTAAATTTTCGGACTCCAAAACAGTATGCATTTTTGTAATTTAAGGGGGCTCCACCCAGATCCTGAACCATTTATATAGAAAAAGAAAATCCCCGTTGTAAAAACTACCAAATTTTTATGCCTCACCCTTGATTCCAAATTTAATTTCTCCCCCACATTAAGGAACTTAGGAAAAAATGTCAAAAGTCATACGGACTGGGGGACTGACAGAGACACCTTGCTGCTGCTGTATCGATGTCTAATCCGATCCAAGTTGGATTATGGATCCATAATATATGGAGCAGCAAGGAAGTCGTATCTAAAGATACTGGAACCAATCCAAAATGCTGCCATGCGTCTCTGTCTCGGCGCGTTCCTCACGTCACCAATCCCAAGTCTACAAGTGGAGGCTGGAGAGCTCCCCATGGACATAAGGATGAAAAAGCTTGCAATGCAGTACATAGTAAAGCTAAAATCCAACCCCACGAACCCTGCTTTTGACCCCGTATTCCATCCCACAGATGCTGAACTATACATTCGAAGGCCTAACGTCATACAGCCGTTAGGCCTTCGAATGAGAGAATCCGTCCAAAATTTAACCACACCCATTGACCAAATTTATAAAATAGAAACCCCACAAAACCCTCCTTGGCTAACTAGTAGACCCAAATTAAATTTATCCCTCCTTAATTTTATAAAACAAAACACAGACCCCACCCTATTACAAGTCCACTTTAGGGAACTTCAGGAGAGCTACGGAGATTGTGGCACCATCTACACTGACAGATCCAAAATGGATGGAAAGGTCGCGTGTGCCTGCTCCTTTCGAAGCAAAACAATCTCCCGTAGACTCCCTGATGGATGCTCCATCTTTACGGCCGCATTGCATGCACTGTCGCTTGCACTTATGGTCGTTAAAGCATCAGAAAGGAGAAAATTTATATATCTGCTCCGACTCGAAATCTGCATTGCAAGCTTTGGGGCGGATGAAGACTGACATTCCATTGGTACATAAGTGCCTAAAGCTGTTGGACCAAATAACAGCCAGCCATAGGGATGTCAACTTCATCTGGGTCCCCTCCCATGTAGGCATAGAGGGAAACGAAGCCGCAGACAGAGAAGCAAAGAGAGCCCTAAATCAAACAGTGTCAGAAACCCAAATTCCCTACTCGGACCTGAGACAAAGTATTGCCACTGCCACCTATCAAGAGTGGCAGGACCGATGGGAGGCTGAGAATCACAACAAACTCAGGCAGATCGTGGCGGATGTCCGGTGGCGGCCCATATCTAAGGGTCTGACAAGGCGTGGTAGCACGACCATGTCTAGACTTAGGATTTACCACACCTACATCACACACTCTTTCGTGCTGAAGAGAGAGGAGCCCCCACTTTGTGAGTATTGTGATTCTCGCCTCTCAGTGGAACATATCCTCATTGACTGCCCCAGATACCAGGATGTCAGGGAGAAGTTTTTTATAGCAACTGACTTAAAAATACTGTTTCATACTGTCGACCCTGGGAAGGTACTGGGCTTTATCCGGGAGGTGGTGTTGTCTGCGAGAATCTGATTTGTGAGTCTGTAGACACATACTATTTACACTACATTTTTATCAAATATCGAAATTTTTACCTGTGCTATTTTAACTGTAAATAGACCTTGTTTTTAATGAGTTAATTGTATGGACTTTGACCTTTTTATAGAGGGAGAGTAGTCCTTAAGGGACTGCGGGCACGACATGGCCTATACTGTGCCGATGTGCCTAAAACTAAAAACTAAACAGCATCAGACATTGCAAGTTTTGGGACGGATGAAGACTGACATTCCATTGGTACATAGTGCCTAAAGCTATTGGATCAAATAACAGCCGACCATAGGGATGTCACCTTCATCTGGGTCCCCTCTCATGTGGGTATAGAGGGAAACGAAATTTCAGACTGAGAAGCAAAAAGAGCTTTAAATCAAGCAGTGTCAGGAACCCTAATTCCCTGCTCGGACCTTTGATAAAGTATTACATCTGCCACCTATCGAGAGTGGCAGGACCGATGGGAGGCTGAGGTGGCGGCCCACATCTAAGGGTCTTACAAGGCGGGCGTGATAGCACGACTATGTCCAGACTTAGGATTGGCCACACCTACATCACGCACTCCTTTGTGCTGAAGAGAGAGGAGTACTGTCACTCTCTCCTCTCGTGGAGCATATCCTTATTGACTGCCCCAGATACAAGGATCTAGGGAAACATTTTTTAGAGCGCACAACCTTAAACCACTATTCGACAATGTCGACCCAGAGAAGATACTGGGATTTGTCCGGGATGTGGGGGTTGTCTACGAAGATTTGATTTATGTAATTGTGAATATGTTATATTTGTATAAGATTTTTACTAAATTAGTATATTTTTTTACCATTACTATTTTAACTGTGAATAGACCTTTCTTTTTAATGATTTAACTTATGGGATTTAGCTCTTGTTTTATAAAAGGAGTGTAATCCTTGAAGGATTACGGACACGACATGGCCTAACTTGTGCCGATCTGTCAAAACTCAAGTATGTATAGTTGAATGTTATTTAAGGAGTACTGGTCTTATGCACTGCGCCGATTTAGTAAAGATTTAAAATGTCGATTCAATTCTCGATCTAGACTTTCGTCTTGGGATCGAGAAAATGAGGTATTACTGACCATATGACACTGTATATTGCTGATTCCAACTTGAAGAAAGTTCCTTTTTAAATTGAAGTTCAATTGTATAAATAAAATCATCATAGGATCTTTAATGATTACGATCTTTGTCGGATATTTAATGATCTTCATCAGTCAGAGGTGTCAAATGTGAGGCTAATTTATATTTGAGTTCTGGATGTGAAGATCTTATGTTTTGATGCAAAGATGTCTTTACTATAAGATTGTGTTCATCAGACAATGCGTTATAATGCATAGTAATTTAATGTAGATTTCTATTTCAAACAATTATGGAACACTCAAATAATATCTTTATGTCGTAGATTCAAATACAACTATTAATTTAAACAATTAAGATTCTTCAACAATAAATACAAAGCTTTAATTCTGTAACTAGGGTTAACTGCATTCTTTCTAGCTCATAACTACAGCTTAACTCGGCTAGATTTTTACTCACTGTACGATAAATTTAAACAGGTTAACTGCATTCTTTTTAGCTCATAACTACAGCTTAACTCGGCTAGATATTTTCTTGAACTGATTTTTCTTTGTCCTTTCCAAAATTTGTATTCCTTAAACTCTCTCTCTCTCTCTCTCTCTTCTCTCTCTCTCTCTCTGCATTTGCAACAAAAAGCCACGCCTTTCACACCGCTAAATCTAAATCTCCACTCCCTTAAATGGTCATAGAATTCTAGTTATAAGAAAAACGAGCTTGCTGCAAGACCTCGTTGCTATCGAGATGGTTAAAGAGAAATAATTATAAACCAAGCTTCATTATGCTACGTGACAATATATATATAACGAGTAGGATTACCCTCAAATGTTCTGGATCCGCTAGTGTGTCTACCTTTCACAAGACTCTCCTCGGGTCAGACTAGAATCTTAGCAGGAAGCTCTACCTGCAGCGTGATATATTACTTTTTTAGATAAATATCTAATTTTCTACTGATTGAATGTTTGTACATAAAAATATCATTACATTTTTTTATAGAATTTCAATGCAATGAAAATATGGACAGCAGAACTCACAGAAACGGTACTATCTCAAGCCCGTTTCATCCTGGGCCATACCCCGCTAACATTAAATGCAGATACAGCTTCCATGGAGGTGGAAGAGAGAGGATTCAGATTCGATTTGTACATATGGATCTACATATACCTCGCGAAACCTCATCAGCTGAAGAGTAAGTATTTGTATATTTTTAATTTAATATTATGCTTGTGTTTCCTTGACAAGGTTAGCGTAGGTCTACAATGGTTGTATTAGCATGAAATAGCCTATACAAAACATGACAACATTTACCGAAATTAAAATTTATGTTGTTGTTGTTGTTTTTTGTGTCTCTGAGGAGATTTGCAGAATTCCCACAGGAAACATTTGAAACGGAACTTGACTTTCTTAGCCTTATTTGAGACGGCAATAGGGAAGCTTAAAAGACAGAAAGTGCTTGTCTTGTAGCAGAAGTCTTGAAAATGAACGGTGCTTTTTTGACGTATAGGTTAACAGACCTATTCATTTGATACTGTTATTGCCAGAATATTCCTCGAGCGACTGACCAACTCCATATTCAGCAATGTGCTCTATGACGACCACTTCACGTATCTGGGCAGCACAGTGAGCAACGATGCGTCCAAAGTATTAAAATATAGCACTGATTGTCGCCTCCTATTGAGAGTATGGCGGAATAGGTCTTTTTGCCTTTCAACAAAAATCAATGTGGTTCTCACTATACTTTTATATGGCTCTGAAATCTGAGTGTTCTACAGAAGGCAACTATAAGTCTTTAGGAACGCTTCCATCAAAGTTACCTTTGGATCATAATGGACATATGCTGGCAAACTTCCTTGCCTAGGCAGAAGGCCGGTGTGGAAAGTATGAAAATCAGTTTATTTGCATTTATTCCGTATTTGGAATGACCACATAGAAAGAAGGCGTTCTTTTTTGAATAGCTATTGGAAGAAATGTTCCTCAGGAAGAGCTATAAAATTAAATATTTCACCATTTCGAGCTCACTGGCTTAGATGATAGAGGAATGTAGCTGGATGTGAATGACCCCTGAAAGACGTAGTTGGAGTCCTCGGTCACACATTTGATACCCAAAGAAAAGCCATTGCCGAAATAGGCGACTTTGTTTGCCACCGAATTGACAAATATGTAAGTCGCAACTGGCTTTGCTTAGTCATGTGAAACACTGCACCTAACCTTAATTTTTGGAATCCAAAACATTGTTCATCAATGGAATATATTTATTTCATTGGATTGAGGTTAAAGATCTTAAACTCTAAACGACCTGTATTCGTTTTGTTACTCCAGAAGCACGTCTAAACCTGCACAGATTTCATTCATAACTATGAGAAACATCTAATCATGCTATAAATAACGTACTCTCCGATCCTTGGCACTGCGTTATTCTAGGTATATGTTTAGTAAGCAATAATTACATTTTCAAATATTGCTCCAATTTATTTATTTTTCCTTTTCTTAAAATTATTAGTCAGCTTATTAAGCTGTTTTTTCTAACTGTTGTGCAGTAATCATTTCTTTTATTTCTAGTTGCTCCGATGCTGACTCTGTATCTGTGTACATTTTAATCAATGGAAAAACTGAAGTACTGAACACTTGGTGTGGACGAAAACTCCCACCCATGCTTATGTCTAACCAACATACAATGATAGTTGAGTTTCAAAGTCTACATTCTTCAAAGTTTGTCACTGGATTTAAAGCTCAATATAGTTTTGTTACCAGTAAGTAGCCTACATACATTTTAATGGGCTTTGTTGCTGAATATAAAAATTATATATATGTGTCAGACGCGAATAGCCCAATTTTTTAAGAAAAAGAAATTACAAAAGTCATTTCTCTATAGAAGAAGTAACGAAGGCTATATAATATACAACATAGACATACATAAATATAGACTGGAAAAAGTAACTTGAAAACATGTATATCTATTGAATTCGGATTTCCGAATTTTGAAAAATTTTTGAATTGCATGATCTTCAGTCTTAGAGATTAAAAAAAAAATGTATAGACATAAAAAAAAGTACACACAATTGCAATTCACAAATTTTTGTTTCATAAAACCCTCTTATTGGACAGTCTATATTTATTTATGTCTATGATATACAACCAAAGACCTATATATATTACAATAAATATAGGTTTTTGATTTCTAATTACGATTTATTTAGGTAGGTGCTGTTTTACTAATACATACCAAGTATTAGAGTTAAGAAAAACCCAGGTTCGTTTCTTGTGCAACGCTATTAGTTAACACCGCATATCGTCTCTCCTTTAGTATATTTATATATATAATCTAATTCTAGTCTAGATTACTCTAGATCTATATATAAATATCGAATAGATCTAGACTAGAGTGCCGAGTCTATCCTATGCTATGCTTATAGTAAGTTTTTTTTTATTCGAATAAAGTGTAGATATTACTAAAGACTAAAGTTTATTAATTATTATATTACTAGATAAAGACATAGGAGGTAGATGTATTAATAGGCTACTAGACTAGAGATCTATAGATCTATCTCTAATTTAGTCAATCTAGATCTATACAATATTCATTATAATACTTCTACTCATTTAATAAGTTAGTACTTAGACTTTGATCTATTATACTATTATCTATTTACTTTTCAATGCCTAGACCTAATAATAAAATTTCTAATGATGTCTAATGACTGATTATTTTTTTATAGTAATAGGCCTAGTATATCTAGGTCTAGAGTCTAGACTCTACTTAATAAAATAATGACTGTCTAAGACTCTAAGAGTCTAGAAGATTGAGACTTTCACATACAAGTGTTGTTAAAAAATACGGCATGTTGGTTAAAAGCAAGCTGTATACAAAGTATACATATATAAAGTGCTTTTTGTTTGTAAAAAACAAAAAAAAGTGTGCCTGTACCGGTACGTGACGTTTTGGCGACGTCATTTTAGCGCGAATGTCGTTTTGGCGCCGCCGTTTTGGCGATAGGGACTTTTTGGCGCGAAATACATTATGTACGTTTATTGTATTATTTCTTTAAAAAGAATTATTCATATCTATGTTTTGCATGAGTGTTTGTATTAAGACATATTTTTCGCATACAGAAAAAGAAATATTTGTGTCCGCTATTTTTGGTATTTAAGTTAAATATTTAATTATTGTTTAATCTCTAACATTACACAACACCAGGCTGCCATCCATATTTCACAGTTACATGCATAAAATAGTAAAAATTATTAAGTTATTTAGACTTTTTTTCATGATAGCGGTGGGGGGGGGCTGTAGAATATATATATTTTGTTTGTCGCGGTTTAAAATAGTGAAAAATTTGTTTGTTATACATTTTTAAACACTTATATAGCTTTCGTACATTATATTTTTTTTTTGAGCTATTATTTTATATCTGCTCCTAAAACCTTTTTTTATGTGAGTTATATATAATAAGTCCATTAACCAATGTGACTTCTCATTTACTAAATGTAAATTTGTGTTTGTTTTTTTACATCATTTTCTTTAATAAACATTTTGCCTTGTGTATGTTTATTAAGAGGTACAATTTTATTTTCAAAAAAGTTTTTTTTAAATATTACTTTAAAATTAAAACAACTGAGTTGGGGAACGACTACAGCTCTTGGCCAGGTGTTCTAGGTAGGCATGGCAAATGAGGCAGCGATTGCATGAAGGCATCTACATCCGGTTTCGTTCTGACGGCAATGTGTTTAACGAATTTGCCTACGCTGCCGCCTCTTTCGGTCTATCTATAAACCTCGGGAAAACAGTAGTCATGTTCCAGAAAACAGCTAAAACTTGTTGTGACCAAAGATGCTTGCGCTCCATCATTGACATACGATGGCAGGACCGCACTACAAACAGCGATGTCCTTGCGAACGCCGGTATGGACAGTATAGAGGGACTTCTTATAGTCCGACAGCTACGCTGGGCAGGGCATGTGTCCCGTATGGGAGACGAAAGTATGCCAAAGGCAGTCCTTTTTGGTGAGCTAAAAGGTGGTCGACGTAACAGAGGCGCCCCATGGAAACGCTTTAAAGACAGCTTAGGCGTCAACTTTCCTTGGCTGACATAGAAGAGAGCACCTGGCTGCATGCGGCGTCGGAACGAGACAGCGTGATGTCACTCACGAAGGCCGCGGGATACACATTTGAGACCAAAAGAAAATCTGCTGCCGAGGACAAACGCAGACGACGAAAAGAAAATCTAAATCGACCACTTGCGGACAATGGTTTTGCTTGCCCTGGATGTGGCAAAATATGTAGGTCGCAGCTGGGGCTGCACAGCCACGGGAAATACTGTATTCCTCACTAATCTTCGGACTCGAAGACAAACCTTATTATTATAATTATTTAAAATTAAAAACAAAACAAAATGAAACAATACTAGACAAAAAATAGATGCAATTATTTGTTTACATTAACATTGGTTTATTTAATGACTACATGGTATCTCCAGCAATACACACGATACATTTGCTAATAATAATTAATAAGAAAAAAATTTAATACATGAACCATCCAGTGCGATTAGCAGAACTCACATCTAAATAAATGGGAAGGGATGTCATTACCATTCAAGAATCTGACTTATTATAGGCCTATATTCATGAAATAATCAAAACCTTTATATTACAAAAAAAAAAATTCGCTGGACGATGTTAGAATTCATACTATACATACAATATTATGATAGACTGAAATAAACATTGTTATAAAAGCTATGTTCTATATAAATTATCGTCAAATTATACATCTCGCCAAAACGGCGGCGCCAAAACGACCTTCGCGCCAAAAAAAAGGCGCCAAAATGTCCTGCTTCGGCCTGTACTCAGTAATAGATTGCCTAACTTTCAACTACTAATAAATTAACAATTAACGTTGAAATACAAGAAAAGAATTAATTTTTCCCGACATTAAAAAGTGGCCGGTACCCCGTACCGTTGCGTACCGTCTGTGACAAGTAGGTTAAAGATAAGGCCGTTTAGGTGTCTAGGGGGTTAAAGATTGTGACAACCTATCTTGCACATAAGGTTCACAGGCACAGCGCTTAGAATGCAGGCAACAAATACTTTTACGTAAAATATATGTACAGTTTATTAATAAAGATGAAAGATAAGTAAAAGGTAAACTGCTGTACAGTGTTAGGATGGGATCTAACTATTTACATAAAACAAGTCAATCATCATAAGATATGAGAACCAAGTGGTCTGAGTGTCATTAGGCTGGTTGCTTAGCTTTAGGCGCTGTGCTGCTCTGATGAGACTGGTATGGCTGATGCTGACGCTGTCTGTGGGTGGGCTGGCGTACTTGATCCAAGCGCACGGGGCAGTCCAATGATTTGTAGCTGCAATAACGGCGATTGTTGGTCGGACTCTTGTGATTGTTAGGTAAGGCTGGTATCTTCAGATCTGGTGTCAGCAGACTGGTATCAGCAATACGTAGATAGGGCTTCAAGTAGGAGTTGCCTACGAGATGCAACGAGATGCGGAGGTCGATTAAGCCATAATGATGACACTGGGAGGTAGACGCCTTTCCATGAAGGACATCTTCAGAATGTTATATAGAAACCATAAACTAGTTTCACAAGTAGCAAGGGGAGTTAATCAAATAAATATCGTATCCCATCAGGGGAGATTACAATAATAATAATTAATGGTGAAGCCCCATAAGCTGAGAGAACAAATAGTACTGTAATATTTGATGTACAGAAACTATAACTTAGTTTCACAAATATCAAAGGGAGCTAACACATAAATATCGTAACCCATCAGAGGAGATTTCAATAACAAATGGAGAGTCTCCTAAAGGGAGATAAGAAGTAGTGTTAAAGTGTAAGATACACCTGTCACGGTGAGATCATTACGAGTCACTTAGATAACGAGATGAAAGGGGAGTGGGGGCGACGGCTGATGGTCAGTGACCATGTCGCTATTGTTTACGTCTGGCCGTGGGAACTGAACAATAGAGCGAGCTTGAATGGAGAAAGGGACGCAATCTCTCGTCAAGTTAAAATGAATAAAAGGGGAGATCATTTATATATCTCTTCCAAGCATAGTATTATAAAAATTATCAAGGCGATCAACCAAGATAATGAATAAAATAGGATGCACACATATACACATGGTTATGCCTAAGTAATATGTCAGGCCAACTGGCAGACAAAATATAGTACATAAATAATTACGGCATTCCTTGTCACGGAATGGGCGTAAATATATACTTGGTAATAAGAAATGTTACATAAATATTATGATAGTTCCCGGTCAAGGAACTTATTAATTATAATAATAGTCTAGGGCTCGTGCTGAGCGGTAATTTATCAGCGATAAATAATAACAGTTAAAGAGCTAAATACATGTGGAAAGAATTACTAATAAATTCTAGTCCAGATAAAGTGGATGACTTTGACTATTTAGTCGTACAAGTCATGATAATAAATATAATCCAATATAAAAAATACACAAATATGTACACAAATATAATGCACTAGATAAATGCACAAATATATAAATACTCACAAAGCAAATGGTTATTTAAACACTCCATAAAGCTTACCACCAATCCGAAGTAAGGAATAAGAAATGAATTAAGAGTCCAGAGCTCAAACAGCGTGTTCGTTCCAAACAGCTCTCAGAAAGAAATGACATGAAAATAGGAAATGCTGTCTCTTTTACACGCGTGGATCAGGAGGCGGGGCCTCCAAGGTGTCTAGACTACCCGTCTTTAGGCAAATAGATTATCGTTTGACCTTGGCTGTTTCCTTGAGATAGACACAACGTGGACGCCAAGAGATTATGGCTTGTGTCTTTTGTTTCCCCAAGGTGGCCAGACGACGGAGGACGTTTGTCTAGACAATAGAGGTTGCCCGGGCCAGACGGTCGAGATGACCATTGCTGTCGAGTTGAAAGTGTTCTTTGAAGTGACCAGTCTCCCGATAGGGGAGGGGGCCGGCAGTATGTCCGGTCAAGATAGGTACCGGTGTGTGTACTCTTATCAATTGTCTGGCGCGACACGTGTCAACTTAAGAAGGTACAATGTGACACGATGTCTAGAGAGAGCTAGAGGGAGAGTGGGGGGTGGGGTGGATTAAGGTGAGGGGTTGCTTGCCTTAGCGCCATGTGGGCTAAGTTAAGAAAATTAAGATAAAATGATAAAATAAATTAATTAAATGCTTAAGCCCGAGTGATACCTTTAGTGGGCGAAATTATTTTTGTCACAAAGTCACAAAAATATATGAATATCTCAATCTTCTTTCACTTAAACTTTTCTTGCTACAAGAGACGACGAAACGTTATCCAACGAGCTAAATGAGTTCTATTGTCGTTTTGACACTAATGATTTTAATCATCAAAGACTCAAAGCCCTCGAAGATGTCAAAATTGACAACTGTTTAGAATTACCGATTACTAAAGAGCAAGTCTGCAAAGTTTTCAAAAACGTCAACCCAATGAAAGCTGGTGGGCCTGATGGTATAAAAGGGCGAATCTTAAAAGAATGTGCTGAACAACTAGCTGAACCTTTCCTAGAGATTTTTTCCACTTCATTACTAAACCACGAGATAATAGTTCGTCCATCGTGGTTCGATGATGATCACTTTGTCATCCAGTGGGCTGAGGGCTTTGCACTGGGGTTTTGTGCCTCCTCATGTGGCTGGTGAGACCTATGCGAGCCCGGAATGTTCGGCCGCACTCTGGGCAGGTAATTCCAGCTGGAGCTAGTGTCGTTTGCCTTGCTTTCCTTCTCTGGCGTTTTTCTTTCGCAAGCGTTGTTCTTTTTTCCTCAGCAACCTGTGCGCCGGATCTCACAGCGCGGCGCCATGATACTCTGTCATGTGCCTCTGTCTCCCAGGTGCCTGGGTCAATGTTGAACTCCTTTAGAGAAGCTTTGAGGGTGTCTTTGTAGCGCTTTTTTTGACCACCTTGCGAGCGCTTGCCTTCTCTTAACTGGCCATACATGAGACGTTTTGGGATGCGGTGGTCCTCCATCCTGCACACGTGTCCTGCCCACGTGTCCTGCCCATCGCAGCTGGGACTGCATCAGGATTGTGTGGATGCTTTTCAAACCCGCTCTTTGAAGGACTTCAGTATCTGGCATTCTGTCTTCCCATTTGACATTTAGTATTTTTCTTAGACATGTCATGTGAAAGTGATTTAGTTTCTTGGCATGTCTTCTGTATACTGTCCATGTTTCTGAGGCATAGAGCAATGTAGGTAGGATAACGGCTCGGTAGACCCCTAGCTTAGTGTTTGTGGTGATACCACGTCTGTTCCAAACATTGTTTGATAGTCTGCCATATGATGCACTGGCCTTGGCGATGCGAAGGTTGATTTCGTTATCGATATTTCCATTTCTGGAGAGTGTGCTGCCAAGATATGTGAATTTGTCCACTGCATTTATATCGTGTCCATTTATAGTGATGCTTGGATCCGAGTAGGCTTTCCCAGGAGCAGGTAAATATAAGACTTCTGTCTTATTTGTGTTAATGGTAAGGCCAAAGTCTGAGCATGCTCTTGAGAAGTCACTAACGATGCTTTGTAGATCGTCTTCAGAGCAGGCATTTAGGGCGCAGTCGTCAGCAAATAGCAAGTCTCTGATTAGTGCTGAATTTGTTTTTGATTTTGCTTTGAGCCGCCTCGGGTTGAATAGGCCACCATCAAATCTGTATGTTATATTTATTCCTTTGTTTTCTCTATCCGTGAATGCATCTGTCAGCATAGCGACCAATGATACTGAACAGTGTAGGTGCTAGGACACATCGTCCCTGAGACATGACGTTAAACTGCGCTCCTCTTTACTTAGCACTTTTGGAGCTCAAAAGTGCCCTACTTCTTTCCTATCATTTTGTCTGCCTCCTCTTACTCTCAGTCTGCCTTCATTAACCATCACTCTGTCTCCTTATCTTCTAAAACCTTACAATGTCCTGGACCAGTCCGTTTGCCGTGGACTGCGACGGGTAAGGGGGGATAAAGAGATCCTGGTGTTTGAGTGGGTGACTATCTGAGGATGGACCACCGCAACACAATACTTTGGCTCCGAGTTCCCCTAGACCTGAGGCCCAGAAGGCCCGCTCTGGGTCAACAGGCTGGTCATGCCGAGCTACCAGCATAGGTCCTCGACCTATGCTGGAGGGCGGTGGCTAGAGGGTCAATTAGCCAGCTACTGCATCGGACACATGTCCGATGCAGCAGCTGACTGAGTATAGCACTTGTGTAGCCCTGGCGGGCTCATTCTGGACATCCGAGTGGCCCGTCCCCTTTTTGGACTCGATGGCGGGTGGGGAGCACAGGTGCCGAACTACTTAACTTTTTCATGGACATAAAAAACAAACAAAAATTACTTGCCTCAGACCTATGTCTGGGCAAGAGACGTCGTGTTGAGGGTAAGAAGGAGGAGGCCACAAAAAGCTGTCCTACCTGGCCATCATTTCTGGT
>JADKLZ010078733.1:1671-14061 GCA_021533235.1 Biomphalaria straminea
CAGAGGCTGTCATAAGTCTCTCTGCGCTCGAGGCGGGACGTCCTGAATTTCTTCTGGTAAGATTCGGCAGTTAGCTCAAACTGGATAAGCAGTGCTTGCTTGAGGGCTGTGTAGTCTTCTCTTTGGCTGGAAGGTAGTTTCGAGTATACCTCGTAAGCTTTGCCTCTGAGGCACTGGGATAGCCTGAAAGACCATTTATCCTCTGGTAAACCATAGAAGCGCGCAACCTCTTCGAAACGAACTAGGTAGACTTCCACGCTTTCGCTTTTATCGTCGAAGGGTTCCATTGGCATGTAGGGTAGGCCGTTTACGGAACCTTGGCTGGAGGCAGGGCTAGCCGGGCGAGATTCGGAGGAGGCTTGGCTAGCGGCTCCGCTCTCTTTGTCCGCGGCTATCTTTTCTCTGGCCGTTCTTTCTTTCTCCTTTTCCCTCTCCGTGATCTCCTTCTCCTTAGCTATAGCTATTTCAGCTTGTATTCTTTCCCTTTCCTTTGCTGTTTCTGTTTCTCTCCTCTCCCTTTCCATGGTTATTTCATGTTCTCTCGCTAGTCTCCTCTCTTCCTTTTCAGCTTCCTCCTCCTTTCTTCTTTCTTCCTTTTCCGCTTCCTTCTCCTTTCTTCTTTCTTCCTTTTCCTCTTCCTTCTCCTTTCTTCTTTCTTCATCTTCCTTCTCCTTTCTTCTTTCTTCCCTTTCCTCTCTTTGAAAGGCCTCATATTGCGTCCTCACATATTCTCTCCTCTCTGCCTCATCCACATATATGTAGGCCGCAGTTTCTTTCAAGTCATCCATTTTCTTCTTCATGTCAGAGTCTGCTTTGGAACGTGTGCCACTGGCCATGGTGAGGTGGAAGGGGCACTAGGGTGGTGGGGGCCGATGAAGTGGATGGAGTGGACAATAAGAAAAGATATAGGATAGATAAGGAGCTGCTGAAAGCGATTACTTAAGAGTTATAGGAAAGGTGGAATCAGCTTTTGGTCTGGTGCTTAATAACCTGCAAAAAGGTATAATTACAGCTAATACAAAATTAAAAAAAAATAGCTCCGTATGACACTCAATACATAAGTACTCAACTATGATGATAGTAAAATAAATGGGGAGTTGCCTGCTGTGCCTGCAGTGTGAGTAGGGTAAAATAAATCCCGGATCAGGCTCTCCAAATATGTGACAAGTAGGTCAAAGATGGTGGCCGTTTAGGTGTCTAGGGGGTTTAGATTAGTTGAGGACCTTAACTTGCACATAAGGACTACAGGCACAGTGTTAGGAATGCAGGCAACAAATACTTTTTATGTAAAACATAGGTACAGTTTAATAATAATAATAAAATAGGTAAAAGGTAAAAAGCTGTACAGTGTTAGGGCGGGGCCTAATTATTTACATAAATGGGACTATCATCACAAGATTTAAGAACCAAGTGGTCTGAGTGTCATTGGGCTTTGTTGCTTAGCTTTGAGTCCTATGCTGCTCTGGCGAGATCGGCGTGACTGATGCTGAGTTGTCTGTGGGTGGCTGCCTTGATCGGTCCTAGCGCACGGGACAGTCCAACTATGTGTAGCTGCAGGGGCGGATCTTCTGGCATGCGGTTGTTGGTCGGACTCTTCTGAGTAGTGAGTAAGGCTGGTATCTCCAGATCTGGTGTCAGCAGACTGGTATCAGCGTTGCGAGGTTAGGGCTTCCAAGTAGGAGTAGCCTGTAATAAAAGCTGCAACGAGATTCGTAGATCGACTTAGCCACAATGATGACACTGGGAGGTAGACGCCTTTTCATGAAGGACATCTTCAGAATGATTAAATAGAAACCATAATCTAGTTTCATAATAATAAGGGGAGTTAATCCAATAATTATTACATCTCATCAGGGGAGACAATAACGACAACACTAGTGAAGTCCCACAAGGGGGATAACACATAGTAAAGTAACAACGATGTAAAGAAACTATAACTTAGTTTCACAGTTATCCAAGGGAGCTAATACATGGTATTAATTGAAATAGTAGAAATTGTATTTCGTCAAGGGAGACTACAAGTGGCGTTAAATTGTAGGACACACCTTGTCACAGTGATATCATTACGAGCCGCTTGGATAGAGAGATGAAAGGGGAAGGGGGGGGGAGGAGTGGCTGACGGTCAGAGACCAAGTCGCTATTGTTTACATTTGGCCGTTGGGCCCGGACAATAGAGCACGCTTGAATGGAGACAGGGCTCGTTCAAGGAACGTAATCTCTAGAAGTTGAAATTAAATACAAGGGGAAATAATTCATGTCTATTCTGAGCGCAGGGTCAATGCGCCATTTAAAATCAAGGTGATCAGCCGAGATAAGATAATGATAGGATAAGACAAATAAGATAATGTTTACATGAATTTACCTAAGTAATAAGCCTGGCCAATAGGCCGATGAAAAGAATATAGTACATAAATAATTACGGCATTCCTTGTCACGGAACGAGCGTAAAATATACTTGGTAATAAGACATGTTATATAAATCTTATGATAGTTCCCGGTCAAGGAATCTATCTATAATAATATAGTGGGCTCGTGGCGAGCGGTGATTTATCAGTGATAAATTAAGAGTAGCTAAAGAGCTAAATACATGTGGCAAGAATTGTTATAAATTCTAGTCCAGATAAAATGGATGACTTTGACTATTTTGTCGTACAAGTCATGATAATAAAATGTAATACATAAAGTGACTACTTACATAATCCAAGATAAGAATTACACAAATATGTACACAAATATAATGCACTAAATAAATTCACAAATATATAAATACACATAGTAAGAGGCCATTAAACACAAACCATATAACAGCTTACCACCAGTCCAATAGTAAGGAAAAGGAATGTGAAATTGATATAGTAAATGAATAAGCAAGCTCAGGCAGAAATATGTCTTCACTCTCCGCTCTCCAGAATGAGAATGACAAGAAATAGGAAATTATATTTCTACTTCCCACGTGGGTGAGGAGGTGGGGCTAAAGGGGACAGACATACTTTCAAATGTGACAGATTGCCTGATTTGTCTAGATAAAGAATTTCCGCTTGACCTCGTGTATTGATAAGATAAGCAAATATGGGCCGCCTCGCGTCTAGACTGCCCGTCCACAGGCAAATATGGTCAACTCGCGATTTTCCAAGATGGTCCGATGACCACGACGTTATCTAGGTGTCAACTTGAAGAGGGTCCATTTGAATTGACCCGTTCCCTGAAAGGGGGTGCGGCAGGATGTTAGGTCAAGATAGTTAGAGGCGTGTTTATTCTCGTCGACAAAGAAAGTGCTAGACGTATGCGTCAGATCAAGAAATTACATCGTGACACAGATGCCTAGAGAAAAGGGGGTGGAGGTAATAGCTTTAGATAGCCATAAGGGCTAAGCGGAGATAAAAAAAAATAGGATAGCAAAATAAATTAGTTTGATGCCTAGACCGAGTGATACCTCAAGTGGGCGAAATTTATTTTTGTCACAGTTGCCACTCTGTTCGCAGTTGACATGAAAAACATTCCAGAGGAAGTTCAGATGGAACTTCAGTCTCTGTTTTTTTATTAGTGATAAAGACAACGTCAAGTTATTTTTAGTAAACTAAACTGCCAGTGCATGTAATAAACTACACTAAATGTAATTGATAATAATAAAAACTTTATTTTAGCATTTAACTGCAGTGACAGTAGTGTTCGTAAAATTTAATGAAAAAACATTCTCTATTCATGGTGCAGCCTGCTGACTGGTTGTTACTTTCCTCTGGGGCCTACATGCTGAAATGAGTTTGAGACCCATGCATTATATAATTTTAAAGTGTGCACATGACATCATGATAAATCCCCAGCCCTTTATTATTAGTGACAATATAAAATAATAGGCCCAAGATCTATGTAATGTTTAGCATAACTTACGCATTCCATTGGATCTAGAGGCGGACAAGCTATATGGTTATTTTGGCCGGTATCCAAATGGCTGTAAGGATGCCACTATGATACATATTGAATTGTTAAAGGTCTTAGAATATTCTTTACAAAAATGACCTTTTGAGCATCATGTAATGTTTAAAAAAATCTTGTACAGACTCTACAGTGTAATCGAACACATTTTCTGAACTAATGTAACAGGCTACATACGTAGACAAGAGAGAAGGTGGCTGAGTGGAACAGCTTCGATTAGGCCTACAAGCCGAAATCTTGGTGAAGACTGAGATTTTATTTTTAATTTAGAATCCACTCAGCTGTAGTTTAAAGGGTAACTGACATTAGATGGGTAAAAGTGAAGGTGGTGATCGTTGTGCAGGCCACAATTCACCCACATAAACAAAGAGGACCACAAAAACAGATGACCTTTATTTTCATTAAATAGAACCATGACATTATTGACATTTATAGTCTGGAAACAGATGACCTTAGCAATAACATGATATAAACTATCCAGATTTAAATTATAATTGTCAGACAATATGGATCAACATCATCATGGATGTAAACACAGTATTATATTAATAATCTAAATATTAGATAGATCTATATAGAATCTTGACTTGATGATTGATCTACATTAAATCTAGATCTAGATTGTATAATGTATTTCTAGAATGTATAGATCTATTATAAATCTATATATACTAGATTTGACTAGATCTAGTCTACTAATCTAGATCACTACACCACTACCACTACTCCACTAGTAGATGTAAATGCTAAAACTATGGGAATTTCCCTCTTCCGAACAAATTAAGGTATTAAGCACTGCCCCCGCAATGTTTAAATTTGAATATTTATAGCTCCGTAATGGTTAGTCCTAGGAAAAAACTACAAACATCTATAAACTTGTCATCCTTATGTCAATAAAAATCGCTATATTATTTTTTTACGCTATGCAGTTAGTAGTTACAAAAAATATTATGTTGAAGAAGGTGACAGTGTCAAAGAAGTCCAGTACTAACAAAGTAACATTAACAAATACTAGATTCTATTATCTGCTCTGTACACTAACTCAACCACTATTTCGGTATCTGTACACTAATCAGTCTAATCCTAATGAACATTTTATGTTAAGTTATTGTGTTTAAAAATAGATATTTTTAGATCTAATATTTTCTTCAACTTTTTAAATTTTAATTAATTTAATATTAATTTACCTCGCTTTTAAATTAACGCAAGACCTACATAAAAGTGTTACTTTTCCCTCTTTTAATTGGGAAATTAGCTTTAATTGGTCCCTTCTCTGCTAAACCCTCACCTCAACTTTACAAAGGACCACTTTGTTAAACCTAGATTATGCCATAATGATAAATGTCAGAAAATAGCGGGTGTTCATTAGTCATTAGACTTATTAGAGGAAAATTACTCTAGATTTAGATCTAGATGGATCTATAAAATCTATTTACCAATCTATTCTATAATGATAATCTTATCTATAGTCATTTCCATGTAGCGAGCACCCGTTATTTTCTGAAATTAGCGAACAGCCCACAATATTTGTTAAAATGAGCCTTTATTTTAATAACTAAGACGAAACAGGTCTATTGTTTTTATTTATACTCCATTTCTTTATAGTTCAGACACAGCTAATTTCGTTTACTCTGAAAAATAAGGGTTTTACACGGGTTCAAAGGGCACTGGTAGGACGATGTCATTTTTTTTCTTCTAGGACAGAAGGAGGGTAGGTCCGGGATTAAGAAGATTTTTTTGATCTAGTATAGGTCGTAGGTCTAACATTTTTATTTAATGTTGATTTCTTTTAGGTGTTAAACCAAGTGTGATGTGAATGAGTAAAAAGAAAGGGAATATCGCTAAAACAAGTGCTAATGACTTGGATATAATGTGAATGGAAAAAAAAAATGTTTTTATGAGTGCACAATCCTGCCTCTCTCTCTCTCAAGTCTCGCAAACTCTCTTTCTTAATTAAGCACCTAGCATGGTACCATAAAGAAAAAAAATAGCGGGAGGGACAGTTATTGATTAATCTGGTACCAAATTAGGTCACAATCACAGACTGGAGTGAGCGGGGTCGCGGGAGTCGCGCATTTTGTTTGTTTTTTGGGTCAACTAGATTCTAGATCTACAAGATGATCTAGATAAGGGCCTTTGTAAAGTTGAGGGTTTAGCAGAGAAGAGAACAATTAAAAGGGGGAAAAGTAACACTAATCTGTCAGTCTTGAGTTGGTTTAAAAAGAAATTAAGATTAAAATTAAAAAAAATGAAGATAATATTATTTTTAAATACAATAAACAAGAGGTGTTCGCTCATGTACAGCAAATTTCGCTAGTATACAGAGATGAGTATGGTGTTCGATACATGGTTACGCTGGACCTCATTACCTGACCCTCTTCAACATCATATTTTATTGTAACTATGCGTAGCGTAATAAAACAATCTAGCTATTTTTATGGGCAAATGGATGACGAGTTTATAGATGTTTGTAGTTTTTTCCTAGGATTAACCATTACGGAGCTATAAAAATTCAAATGCAAAAATCGCGGAGGCAGCGCTTAATTTTTTCGCAAGAGGGACATTACTCTAGATCTACTCTACTGTGTCTACTATGACTTTGGTGTCTACTGTCTCAACAATTTTAAGCTTTTCTTTGCTCAATAGGTCAATACCAGCCTTCTTTAACTAAATCTAGTAACTTCTAGTTCTACTGAATGATGATTACTGAATGAGTGAATGATAAATCTAGATCTCAAGACTAAACTCACTCTGGAGTGACTGGAGTCTCAGTCTGGTACCCAAGCCCAAGATGTAGATTTATCCCTAGACTTAGATCTATATCTAGATTCGAGGTCTAGTTAAGTCAGTTTATTAGACAGACTAGATCTAGATTTAGAATCTATAAGATGATAAGATCTAGAATCTAGATCTATCTATTAGATCTATTTGACTGCGAATTTGTAACTTTTGCCGCACTTTTGTTGCGTTTAAAAAAATAATGGAACAAGAAAAATAACTCCAAAATGAAGAGTGTTTTTTTTCAGCCTAATATTTTAAACATTTATTCTACCCAGATCTATCAAGAGATCTAGATCTAAATTCTAGATCTACTAATTTCAGGTATTGCATTTCTAACTTGGTTTGCTTAGTCATGTGAAACAAGCATCCTTAATCTTCGGAATCAAGAGATTTATTATTATTATTATTTAAATTTAAAAGGAATAGACATTGTCTATAGATTTGATTAGATAATCTAGATCTAGTGAAGTAAAATATTAACAAGTCTGGGTGTTAACAGATAGTAGGCCTAGATCTACATTGTCGGTTTAAAATAAATCAATATTATAAACAATTAGGCATACTCATCTAAAAAAAAAAAAAAAAAAAAAAAAACAAAAAAAAAAAAGATTTCAGAATGATAATATTTAAGGCAGTTGCGTAGCTAGGTACATGCTATCATTTGGGAGCCCGTGACTCATTTTGCGTAATATTAATTATTTAATGTAAAAAATATTCATTTGGGGTCCCACTCAATTTAAGTGGGGGAACGGGGGGCATTTCCCTATTTTCCCCTCTCCCCCACCCAGCTACATCTTTGCCTTTAGACATTTTCTTTGTTTTAAAGCAAAACAGCGTAACACAGTGATGCCCAAAATACGGCCCATTGACACCCAAGTGGAAAAGAATTTTACTTTGGAAAAAACATACAACTATAAAAAAATGAGTGATTAGCTAGAAACCCAAACAAACTTTGATCTATACATTTCAATTTACTTAATTTTTGGTAGGCATGCAAAAAAAAAAAATAAGTTTGTCCTTCGTTTAAGGACAAAAAGTCGGTTATATTTGCATTGCAAATCTTTATTTGCTTTATTTGCTATCTATACTTTATTATAAATAACCACTACCGATTTGTGGAAAAAAAAAAACTAGACAAAAGCCCATAGCACAAGACATTACCAAACGAAAATGGAGCTGGATAGGACACACCTTGCGAAAACCAGCTACCAATGTTGCTAGGCAGGCTCTTGACTGGAATCCACAAGGAAGGAGGAAAGTAGGCAGACCCAAGCAAACCTGGAAGAGGTCAGACGTCAGTGAAGCTGAGGGTACTGGAATGACATGGGAGCAGATGAAGACAGCTGCTCAGAACCGAGTTCGGTGGAGAGGTGTGGTTGCGGCCCTATGCTCCCCTGGGAGTACACATGATTACGTAAGTAAGTAAATAAAAACGGCATTATTGCCAACATTTAAAAAAAATATTCTAACGAGAGCCTTTAGAACTTTCCACTATTAACTACAAGATCAATTCAATAGTTGTTGTGTTTTTTTTTAACAAGACTTTTCAATGCGTCTTTAAGAAGGCGATTTTAAAGTCTTCTAACTTCTTAAATTAAAAACTTACATGTTTTACTGCAGTTTTTCTTAAACTGTTGGGGGTATAACTGGTATAACAAATGCGGATGGGGGCGGAGCATTTCAAATTATTTTTCAAGGGTAAAATAAAAAGTTCTATTCGTATTTTAATAATTAATCAACGTCCTAAAGAGAAACTAGTCAAATGTCTTTCTTAGGCCATCAATTCTCACAACTGTTGAATATCGTTATTTTGACGACTTTTGTGTGACAAAAGAAATCTCCGCTGCCTAAGTTCTTACTGAACAAGAAAATCTCAACACCATAACGCCAACTAGAGACATACGTGCGGTATGTGTAGATCGAATATCCCTAGTATAACAGTTTTGACCAATGTTGACTCCTTGTTTGTTAGACTTAAATTGGCTTGCGACTTTTACTTTTAAAAATTGGAATGAATATTGCCTTCTGTTCGCAAGAAAATAATTCAATATCAGAACGTCCTTACCTGTTATACTTAAATCTTTTTTTTTTTACATGATCTCTGCATATAATAAGTAACAAAGCACTATGTAGACGCAAGGAAAAAAAGTAATTATAAAGCCAAGAACGCAGGAAGGCGCCTGGCAACGCTTAGGAGCTTCCCCTAAATCTTTTCGCTTAAAGAAAAAAAAAAAGGGGGGGGTGGACTGATTTATCTCTAATGCTTTTTCTAAGAAGATTTTTTTTTTATAAAAAATTAAATGTCATAATCAATCACATTTGAAATAGAATAGATACTCATTTTTACATTTGTGTAACAATGTTGGGAAATGTTCGGTGACTGTGGGGGAGGCGGGTGACACCCTGAGCCTACTGCACCGGGTGACACCAACCTAGTGACGCCACTGATAATAATCAAACATATTAAAGTTGTAAAGAAAGTGTGGCTGCTTAAAACAAAACATAAATAACAGCATTATGAAACACATCTAATGGTAGTCTTGGTTTGAGCCGCGAATAAAAGATTGTTAAACTATGCTTAGAGAGTGGAGAATTGTTGAGAATATTTACCAAAAAGAGACAAGAAAATGAGTCGATGGTAAATCTAGCTACAATTTTGCTCATATTTTAAGTAGAGAAATGGAGCCAGTTCCGACGCGCAAAAAATGAACTTCCATTGTCTCATTAATTAATGTAGGTTTCTAAACTAATAGTTTCGGGTCGATTTCATTTCGTTTTTGTACCTTTTCGTTCAAGTGGACCGCGACACGCGTGTTGGAAATAAAAAATGGCCCGCAGGTCGAATTTGTTGGGCATTACTGGCATAACATATATTACAACTAAATTTTACTTGAATGTTCACTATGTTCCTAATGTGTACACATACGCTACATTAGAAATATAAAAGTAAGAGCAAGCCCCTTCCCCCCCCCAATAGATTTAGTCTACATATATTTTAAGATAAAAAAAAAAGTTTTGCTTCCTAAATTTCGATCTACACAATTTAAATCAAATATTAATACAAAAGTACCGTAACATATTTTTTTTTCGTGAAATGACTTAAGCCACATTTCCTCTTTGCTCTATCAGAAGGGTGCGAGAGTTTTCAGCTGCTTTTGATTTTCAGAAATACATTTTCTAAGGTGTTTACAGAGCAATATTATTTAAAAGAAGGGCAATTTAATATCAGATATGCTGTTCACTGCATGCTAAGTGAAATAGCGAAACAAAAAAAGGTGAGAGGAATTTAAGGGTTAAGCGGCATTGGAGAATACAGAAGATCTACTGACCAACAAACAATTATTATTAGGCTTACATTTCTTCTTCACAGATGCATGGTAGTTCTATAGTGAAATAGTAAAAGACTAAGACATGAAGCTGTATTAAACATTTTTTTCTGTTATTCCTTCTTCCTATTAAGATCTTGTTCTTCTTAAGGAACGTCCAAACCATTTTAAAAGTTTCAAAACAAAAATAAAATCTGATGTAGTTTCTGTAGTGTTCATTTCTTTTTTTTTTTTTCATATTTCGCAAAGATGTGTTAATCATTGGAGATACTATAAGAAAAATTTATATTTTTATATTTATAAAAACAAAAATAGTATAGGTGATCTTTATATGGATGTAGGCCTACACAATGGTGATTGAGAAGGTTATTAATAATCATAAAAATATATTACAAATCAAATGATCACAGTATGCAGTATGTTTTGTTTTTTTAATTGACAAAGAAATAATTGTAATAATTTCAGTGCTTCAAATATGAATTAAACTATTGTAAATAATATTTACGTAAACGAAGAGAACTAAGGCAGAGATGTTAAAAATTATTTCATTTCAATTAATGTAGCGTCTGTTTATATTTTTATATCGATACAATAAATAAAAACATTTCATTTATTTTAAGTACTGCTATAATTAAGTCCAGTCTGCAAACGTCCACAATGAATATACCATCCATATCCCAAACAGTGGACACTGGCTCCACTACTTCCTGGGCATGTACAAGTCGTGTATGTAAACCGGTCGAAATAATCACTAAATTGAACATGGTCCTTCCATTGACCAATGCTAACCTGTTTACGACATCCATGAGGATGTGACACTATAAACATCAACTTGTCGACGTCTCTAGATTGTTCATACTTTTGTGCCACCTTCTCATACAGATCATCATAATGTTTCACCATTTTCCGTAGCCTGTTTACGACATTTAGATTTAGCTCACAAGTGACACAATCCAACAAAGATATGTCATTATTGATATCTTTTGATACCTTGCTAATCATCACATTTACGACAACCTCTGGGCTATCTTCTTTATCATAAAATAATCTCAGCGTTGTGTGGTTCGCCTCAGAGTCGTCAAAGATTACATTTGCTGCCGTCAGTACCCTTAATGTCCACCACTGTTTCTCTGGCTTGAATGAATGTTGATATTTATCAATTGGACATTTTCCCTTTTTCCACTTTATCACCGCTTTCACTATCCCACTTCCGGTCCTTAAAGATTTACTCCCTTTCATGTTGTACAAAAAGTAGGGAATACCTGTTTCCGGCCAAAATTCCGGCCTTTGTGGACTGACCAGTGTAACGCTGACTTTGACTGTCAGGTCAGCTACAGCTTTTACAAATGTATATAATTCATTGTCGCGATGAATTTCGGGAAGATGTTCTAGACTAAAGGTATCGACAGGGATAAACTGCGTGTGACCTGGATTCTTAATACATTTTTCCAAATGCTTATATAGGTCGTCCTCTCCACCTTCTGATATTTGTTGCTCATGATGACCTGTTTAGGAAATAATTATAGTAAAACATGTTCTTTTATTCATTGTTATACAATATAACGGATATATAACCAAAAAAAAAGTGATTAAATTTTAAGAAACTGACAAAATATTATTTTACCTATAACATGAGGACAGTCTTCATTACATTTGACATTTGATTGACCAGTCAATACACAAAAGAACAACTCTGAAATATAAATTTGGCATAAATGCTATCAGCGGTTCCCGAAAGAGTGGAAATTATTATTTTCTACATTAAAGCCATAGACATAAATAAATATAGACTGGAAGTAGGAATTAATTTTTTTTTTTTTTTGGGGGGGGGGAGTCAAATATTTTGTATGCACTAGATCTAGATCTAGATATATCTTTGTAGAAAAAAAAAAGAAACTATTGAGCTGTACATTCCATGACGTACATTTCAGCCTATATGTATCATGATCTTTAGTTTTGAAAAGTACAAAACTGCCATATTCTCAGCATTTTACCTTCGTTGCATAATTATAGACATAGATTTAGTAGGTACGATTAGAGATATAATAATATAGAAAGGGTTCTATTAATTATATAGGTTATAGGTTTCAACATTTATACTTACACTACTTTCCTATGACAAAATATTGTTATAAAAAATTGAATGGAATATGTGTATACTTTTTCATTGCATAAATTTAGATTGTATACACATAGTGTGTTTGTGTGAATGCAAAGAAATATAAAATTTAAAAAATACCCTCGTACCACCACGTCCTCGAAAAAAAAATCCTGGCTCCGCTTTCTTATTATATACATCTGAGCAGGGCCGGTCTTAGGCCACTGCAACCTATGCGGTCGCAGTGGGCCC
>JADKLZ010078739.1:0-10695 GCA_021533235.1 Biomphalaria straminea
AGCTTCATCCAAATCTGCTTCGTATGTAGACACATTGATCACGTGATATAGGCCTACTTGCTGGCCATTAGTTGTACTTCTTAGACATGATGAGAGAGCTTTGCGCTGGCGGTGATGCTCCGATGCTGCTAATCTATCAGCTGTCAGAATAAGGACGATGGGGCATACTTTTGCAGCTTCTCTGACTAGATTGCCTTTTGAGATGTCCAAACTTTGGAAGAGACTAGGAATCGTGAATTCTGAAAAACAAAATACAGTTGATAACTTTATAACGTTTTTACACATTTTTACAGATATGAGAACAAATTTTGCCACAAGTGTAATCTACATATTTGAAATATTAATCTAACTTAATGATTCCTCTTTTTTTCCTTGCCTTCAGACTTTTTTTCCAGCTTATCGAGGCCTCGGGGTGAAAGTGTTTGTAAAAGAAGATGAGTAGGCAAAGAGTTAAGTAAAACTTAACCCCGTCGAAACCGAGTTCATTGAACTTGCGGAAATAAAAGAAAACCTCAACAATCACAAAGTCACCCGCACTGCAGATTTGGTGTTGAGAAAGAAAATGGAATGGCTGACTTGTCGTGCGGTTTGGGCGCTGGACTGCCGTTCGGACTTACAGATGGTCCCGGGTTCAAACCCATCCCGCTCCAATCCCCCGTCGTCCTTCTGGAGGTTTGGACTAGGAAGTAAATTATCTTCAACTCTGAAGCAGCATCCAACATTTGACTAAACATCCGGCTTGGTCAGTGACCCATTGTCATGAAAGGCCTGAACACTGACCTGTGACGTCGCAACCAATGGGCAGTGGAGACCAATAGCTCGTTGCCACGTCACAGCTCTGTACGTCACAGGTCAGAGTTGAGGCCTACTATAACGAGCGCCCTCGCTTCGACTCGCTCTCTAGTCACAGTTTCTTAGGTATAAAACCTTTTGAAGTAAAATCGTGTCAGAAATTTATAGTGGGAAGCGTAGTCGAGAGGCTAAGAGCACTTGGCTTGGCTACCTAGAAGGGGGCTCGAGGTTTGACACCCGACTTGAGCAGAGTTGTGTTTACTGAGCTGCCTAAAGGCAGCACGGAAAACCAACTCCTAAATACCCCCTCCCCCCACTGGTCCACAAATGAGATTAAACCAAAGCGCTCTGAGCATGCTATAAGCATGAAAGTAGCGCTATATAAAAGCAATAATAATAATGGAACCTTCTCAGACTGAAAAATTTCTTTTATTAAAGTCGTTGGATAGGCGCTTTCATTGTCTTGTGATTTCAACCCTAATGACAATCTCAGACTTTCAGTATTATCTTTATAGTAATGTGGTAGGCCTAGAGATGGCCATCGATTCGAATCTCTCGGTGTAAATCCCGCCATTAGAAGTTGAGATGTCTTTTAAAAGTGTCCGTCTCGACAGTATCAGAGTGTAACATGAAAAGAACGCAGACTGAGATTTGTGTTCCATTCCCTAATTGAATGATCTTGATATATAAGTCTGAAAACATGCAACTAACAATTCTAACAATGTCCAAAAATTTTGAAAAAATCAAAATATGCAATTAAATGTTATAAAATCTATTTCTGACATTTTTCAAAGCTGATAAGATAATATTTTATTTGAGCAGGCAATATTCAAAAATATCTTACAGATCAATCTATATCTTTAGGCTAATGGACAATTTTTACCTGATATAGCATTCAAGGTTTGTAAATGCAACAGCATCGCCAAAAGGTACATTTTTGTTCTGAGGTGTCTTTCAGACGATTGGTTCATGTTCTGTTAAAAAAAAATGAAACCAAAAATTACATAGTATCTAGATAAGTAGCTTATGTCAGAAAAGAGAATAATAATGATGTTGAAAATGATGATGAGCAACAAAAAAACTGTTATTCAATGGGTACCAGCTCATATACAACTAAAAGGAAATGAGAAGGCTGACACACTTGCCAAGAGTGGGAGAACTAACTCACAAATAAACTCTGCACTCTACCCGGAAGAAATTAATTGTAAATAAAATAAATGAGAAATGGACGAGCTCACATCCAAATCACAAGATACTTACTATAAGCTATCCCGACAAGATCAACGTCTAATCTTTCGACTTAGGACCGGACACAACAGAATGCGACAACACATGTACCGGAAGCTCAAAATTGGAACCAGTGACATCTGCCCATGTGGAGTGTCACCAGAGAATGCCGACCACATGCTCCAAGACTGCGCTCTTTACCAAGAGGCCCGTATAAGACACTGGCCCCAAAACACCCCAATAGAAAGAAAACTATATGGAGAGCTCCCTGATTTGGAAACCACTGCGCAGTTCATCTCATGTATTGGTGTAGTGATAAGAACCCTCCAACATAACAATGAGAACGAAGAAGAAGAAGAAGAAATATTGAAAATGTGTAAACGCGAAACACTTAAATTAATGATTTTTGGACACCTCCAAAAGATAGAATTTTTTTTTTCTAAACGCATATGGGCTATACAGGAGTTTACAAGAATAATGAGAAGAAAAAAAAAACGCTACCATTATTGACATTGCTTTACCACTGGTCTCATAATATAAGGAAAACTGAAATGGAAACACACACGCACACAGATATGGAGGTTGGAGGTTAAGAGTTGAAAGGTTATCTAAAATATCAATATAGCCTAACCCATTGTTATATTAACCGAGGGGATAACGACAACTGACCTCACAGATATCTCCAACGAAACTCGACTATGCCAGTGCCAGAGAAGGAATACATGTTCGCTTCTTACACATATATTTCATATTTTTCCTCATTGTGTGCAGACAAAGCAGTTGTCCGCAGGCGGTATATTTAAGTTTTCTTTTCGTTTTCGGCACCTGCCTCAATATGAGCCTTTCTTATGGGTTTCAAATCATCTTCCATTTCATTTTTTTTTTTGGTAACATTTCACGGGTCATATGCCTGTGCAGCCTGTATATCTTTGAAAAGAACTGCGCAAAGGGAAATTTAAGTATGGATCACACTGATCGGTTTGGCATCAAAACTAACGTTTTCCAGTTTAATTTCTAATTATATGAACATTCCTATAACCCAATAAATGCCTTATTTTTTTAAAGGAACGTTTATACAATATAAGACATAGTCACAAAGATAAAATATTGTGTCTTACTATTATCAATGCGATGCTTGTACGTACTGTCTCATCACATATTGCATGCAATGAATGAAGATTTACTATAAAAATATTAATATACATTCTAACTTCTACTTACACTAGAATTGCAGAAGTATCCAATCAAAATAAAATTCAGGTGACAACTCCATGCTACGTCTACCAGCGAAATAAGTAAATGAAATAAAAATACTAACAAAATATGCCTGAAGTCATATACGTTTGTTGTTATTGATCAAGACTCGGCGATTGGATAAACGTCTTTAACCAGGGGAGGCTACTTGACTTTCATTTCCACTCTCCTAATCCCAAAGTAACATGGAATCTGGCCTCTCATTGGATATATACATACAGGGTAATTTAGAGCTAGAATGTCGTAATCCTTGTACTCTGTAGTCATGGTCAGAGGGAGGTAACTTTTATTGATTAGGTCATCGAGATTGCTTCCCTTTAACAGCTACGTGTCACGAAAGATTGTCAGACTCATAGTAGACAAAAACAAGGTTAATAAAATGACGAAACTTACTTGGAACCTGAAAGCCTCTAATAAAGTAAAATAAAAAACGTTAACATGTGACACTGTTCGGTAAAAAAAGTAAACCCGTATTTTCTAGTAATAAATTTCTATGACTTCCTTCAGTCGCGAAGCGACTATGGATCATCTCATGGAAATGAGATGAATGCCTGGGCATTAGCTGTGGTTGGAACGATGTCGCCCACACATCAGTTCTCCCCTCTCCACGCAGCTGATGTATCCAAAGGAACGGTAGTGCCGATACAGTCTGGAGTCAGCGGCGTCGTAGGTTCTGACAGGATAATACATTTAGTGTTAACTTATTGTTAGGTTTAAAACGATTGGGTTTGACTAGATTTTTATAATAGGGCCTACGTTTGCAAAAATGTAAAATGTTTGTAAAATGTTTGACATGTTTCGGATGATAATTCAAAGTTGAAGATAAATTACTTCCTAGTCCAAACCTCCCGCATGATGACGGGGGGTGGGCAGGGTTTGATCCCGGGACCATTGGTAAGTCTAGAACGACAGCCCAGCGCGCAAACCGCACGACCAGGCGGAAATAATGTAAGGAATACATCCAATTATTTTTCAGAAAAAAAAGATTGGATTATTAGGCGATATTGACTCAAAAATAAAGTAGCAATTATACAGAAAACACTGAATCATAATCTTCAAATGCAAAAACAAAATTTAATAAAATACTCAGAAAGACACAAAGAAAAAGGCACATTCCTCGTTCCATATCTAGGACAAATCTGTACAAATGTTCCTTAATTCTTCCCTAGTGCTATTAGAAGAGCATGGAATGGGTTGCCCGAGCTAGCCAGGAAAACCAGTGACTTGTCAGAATTTAAGTCTTTGGTTGATACGCATGACTGAATGTATGGCGCCTAGGACGTAATCATCTTCTTTTTTTTTTAAAGTATTGTCTGTATTATATAAAATAAGACGAATATTTTATCTAAGATGACCAGACGTCGCGACTTATGCGGGGGAGTGCCTCGACGGGACGACCAATTTCACGCTAAAAAAAAAAAAAAAGTAAATTAACGCCCGCTTTTCATTCAAAACTGATACAACACAATGGCTTTGGACTTTTTTTTTTTCTTGATCCTTAATTAATGTTCGCCGAGTCGCGGACTTCTATGTTTGAGGCATGAGTAGTGCTTCTACTTTGGACATGGAAGTTAAAATAGTAACAAGAATAATATCTAAAAAAAAACAACAACCATTAAGCTTATATTAAGCTTTGTTAAAATGTATGCCTAATAGATGTAGACCAACCAAAATAAATCTGTGCGATTAAAAATATTTTTACCAGTTTTTTTATAGCGCAATTTCATGCTTTTAGCTATCTCAATATGCTATGATCCTATCACTTATCTGGACCAGTTGGGAAAAGAGATATCGTAATCGTTTTTTAAATGTATTTATATAAAAAAAAGGTGAAAGACCTGAAATCGATTTCAAGAGCTCAAGCATCGTAAAACTTCCTCAAGCCAACATAATAACCAATGTTTATGAAAATAGAAAGTCTTATAGATATCTAAGGTACTGTATAGAGAATTATATAGGTTATGATTGCACTTTCATTTTTGGTTATTTTTATTTCCGGTTGTAATGACTTATAGAAAAGATTCTACTTTATAAAGTTTATAGACAATACAAAATAGATTCTAATTCTACCCTTTCGGCATTTGCTTTTGGCTAATAAACATTCAATTCTTTGCTTTTGTTTTCTTAGGTAAAGAGGATTTAGATCCGTATAGCTGCACTCTTTTACTGTTTTTTTTTATATTTATCCTAGATAGACCTAGTTTATTTATAGATTATACTTTTTTTATGATTATAGAATCTAGTACCCTACTAATACTACTATCTACTAATCTGTGAGTAATCTAGACCTAGTAATAGTATCTACTATCTAGAATCTATAAATACTAGATTCTATAAATATATCTATTATTTTAAATTTATAATAAAAATTAATATTAATAATCTATCATTGTCTATAATAATAATATACTATAGTATTATAAGTAAAGTATAGATCTAGAATAATCTAGATTGTCTAGAATAATCCAGATCTAGAGTAAAACAGGGTCAACAGACAGCGATGTTTTGTAAAGCTATCCGTGCACTCCACTTATTATCAAAATAACTCCTTTATTTTAATGTTTATACCGGAATAGCTATATTGCTACTGCGAAGGCACCATTTTATCCCACTTTTGACATGTGGTGCTTCCTTTTCCTTGAGGAGGCAAAGTTCATCCTCAGGTCAAAGTAGACAGATACGAAAAAAAAATTTTTGCCCTCTTGGTAAACAAGGGGAGGGGTCATGGGATTAAGGCTATTTTTAAATCTGATGATGCATCATCTCAACGAGACTTATATTTTTGGCTTCTAAATAGATGAGGAAACACTTGTGATTTATTAAATATGTTGTCAATTGAGCCAAATTTTTTTTAAAGGGGGGTGTCTGTCGTACATGATGGATGTTAGTCTGGCAAGCTATCCGAACAACATAACTTTTCTAGTGATAAAATTGCAACTAATGTATTGTAGTTAAAGATAATCTGGATGTAGACTAGATTAAAGTAATCTAGATTAGTTATAAAAGTTGTTAGATGCCAATTACATTAACTGAGGTATTTATTAAATCTTCACTTAGCCGTAACAAGCTACAGGTAAAACTAGTGTCCAATGACCTTGGTGTGACATCATTTACAAGCCAAGAATGGAGATATCTGAAATCCTACCCCCCCCTCCCAACCCCCTTCCCTTCAAGTTTACTGAGCATGCTAGAAGAATGAAGGTGCTTTATAAAAAAAAAAAAAAGAGAGGGGAGGGAGGAATGGACTTGGTATCTGGTGTCAGGCCAGTTACATGAAGACAACTTACCCATGTAACCCCTCCCCCTGTCCACTAAGCATGCCAGAACACTGGAGAGGGGGAGAGAGGGAGGAGTAGATTACAGATGTTGCCAATGTGTGACCTCATTTGTACTGCTTGTAGTCACTGAGCATGCTTGTTAGATAGGGCACTTGACCTATATAACCCCCTCCCCCCCCCATTTTCACTAAGCCTTGGTGTGACTCCCTTACAAACCTAGAATGGAGATACCAAGTGTGGGAAACCTGAAAAAGACGTGTGTTCTTACTGCAGGTGTAAATGATTTATATATTAGATCTTAAATTAAAGATTAAAATATATTTAAAATGATATTTTGTGGTGGTTTCCGTTGACCCTTACACAGTTTTCGGTGTTCCTGACACGGAGGAAAATTGTTCGGTTTTCTTTACACGCGACGATACCGACCCTACACCTCTTTGACCTTATTTTTAATTTTAACATGGCGTAGTGATACAATACGTTGTATCTATTTTTATTGAAAAAAGGACGAGGAATCCATTGACACTATCAGTTTTTTCCTACGTTTGATCATTACGAAGCTATAACAATTCAAAGTTGAAAATGGTCGCGATTTGCCTTAGGTTGTTCGTCGACCCTGATTTAGTATAGTTAAATCTAGTATTACTCGTTCTGATACTGCAGGAGTTTTTGGGTTACTGCCCGGTTAGGAATATAAATATTCTATTCACATTTTTAAAGTAGCAATTATACATAAAACACAACCGTAATCTTTCAAATAACAACAACAAAAAATCTAATAAGATACTCAGAAAGACACAAAGATAAATCATAAAGGCACATTTCTCATTTCATATATGCTAGCTAGGACAGATTTGTACAAATACTCCTTCTTCTCTAGTGCTATTAGACTATTACAGACTATTAGAGCATGGAATGGGTTGCCTGAGCTATCCAAGAAAACCAGTGACTTAGCAGAATTTAGGTCATTGGTTAATATGCATGACTAAATGCATTTTGCTTAGGACGTAATCATATTCTTTTTTAAAGTAATGCCTGTAATATATAAGATAAGATAGGACAGTTAATGACAGTGAGTTTTTTAAAGGGAAACTCTCATAGTTTTTCAAATTTGAGTTATTGATATATTTAAATTCTACGTAAAAAGTTGTAATAGTAAACATTTTACCATTTTTTATTTAAATGCTTAGAAACATTTATATTTAATAAATTAGACAGTAAATTCGCCACGCCTCCTAAAAAACTGGATTCTTTGAGATTCTGTTTTTATCTCAGGCATACGTCACTCCCCCCAACAATACTGAAAGAGAAACTAGATTTAACCAATCGTGTCGCTTCTTTCTTACAGTATTGTCAGGCTCTTAGGCATGCTAGAGCTATGCTATAGTTTTTTATATATAGAGAGAGATGCAAAAGCATTAGGATAACCAACTTGAGAAAAAAAAACATTTTCATCTAAGCTACTCCCTATCCCAAGAAGTAAATATATCGTGTGTCTGACTGATTCGAACAAACTGGTCAGTGTAAGGCTAGTCTAGACTACGTGTAGTCGGTCATGACAAGATAACCACGCGATAGTGTTTGTTGTGTGTTAAGTGGTCAGGCGAGAAAATATACACTGCCGTGGTTAGTCAAGCATGTAAATCTACTTTCAACATGCATTTTTTTCTTTCTTACAATATTTAGATCTAACTGCATAGACGAAGATATATTTCTTTTACGAGAATGTAAACTTTACTGTTATGTTTTCCGTTATTTAGCAGGTACTGGGAGTAGTAGAAGATTGTGTATCTATGCGTGACGTCACATAGAAACTACGTGACAATCTGACCGTTTTGGATGCGCAGAAAAATTACGTCAGAAAAACATCAATTACTAAGTTATTATTGCAAATAAAAAAAAAAAGAATAATATATTCATTATCTGTAAATCAAAACACATATTATATCAAAAATTGTCAAAACCATGGGAGTTTCCCTTTAATGAGTAATTTAATATTTTCTGACTAGTCGTAGACAGACTGTAGACTTCATGTAGTCTAGATTCTAGAATGAGTTAGTAGTCAATGTAGTAATCTAAATCTTCATTTATGAAAGAACTTCTAAAACTTATTAACATAAAAAAAAAATCTCTCCATATTTTATATTGGAAGTTTTAGCCTTGTTCTTCTTTTGTCACACAGATATTTCACTTGATTCCTGTCATCAACTGTCATTGATATGAACACTGCAAGCTTTCTTCAGGTCTTATCCAAGTCTCACAAAGGCATCAAGGGATATCAGATTTTCAGTCTTTCCAGCCGTCATCTGTCTTTGGGTATCAGTAGTTGGAAACTGTGCCTACAACCTTCTGATATTAGTCCACAAAATACTGTAGCTAAAATATCCGGCTGTAATAGGTGTAGGTGTTATAGTTCACAGACGTTGATCCATGGAAACCAGCAAGACAAGAACACCAGAGGTGGCGACACTAAGAATGGCTTCAGTTCTGTCAAAATTGAAGAATTAAAGAAAAGCTTGAGTAATTCTGTAAGTAAAATCTTTTATATAGATCTCTTCAGCCATATATAGATATATATAGGCCTGGTGATTTTATATGCCCAACCTGCAACTGCAGCTGTGTATCAAGGATTGGCCTCTTTAGCCACACAAGAATTTGCAAAGGGAAAAGATCGTCTCACGAGACGTAAAATGCCACAGATATAGTTATATATCACAAAGTACCACATATAAAGGCGAATAGGCTGAGTGGTCAAGCTCATCTTCCAAGCCTGGAGCAGAATATCCAATATAGTTTGGGATCAGTAGCACTGCAGGTTCTGTCAGGCCTTAGCACAGTGTGACACATTCTCCCTATGGGTCACCAGCTCCTGATTTTTCCTCAGGGTTGTCTTGCGAAGTCTTTCCTGTGTTTGGGTATAGCTCTGAGGCAATAGAGATTGGGATTCAGAGTTCACCTTCTCCTAGGTGGGTAGCCAACCAATGCTAGCAAATCCCTCTTGCCCAAAGCCTACTGGTTTAGGCCCCAGTTGCTGGCCTTTGCCCTTTCTCCAGTCAGTGATAACTTTGTGGTAATTGATTAAATAAATGTTTAAAAAAAATGACATTAAAAATAAACAACAAATGATAGGTTGTAAGCTTGGGAGAATGGGATTGGTTGTAAGTCATGAAAAAAAATTTTTGATCACTTTATAAGGTTGCAGATGTGGTTTACAGCTTGTTTGTTTTATTGCTGTTGTATAGTATATTATATTTAAGTACAAGTCATTATTTTTTTTATTTTTTTTACAGGTAAAATATATGTTTCTTCAAAGTTACGACTATAATTTAACTCATAAAGCGATAACTATGGAGAGTAATTTTTTTGGCACAGATCACATTTCTAAGTAAGCAATCTTGGTAACTAAGTAATTTTCTTTGTACTGTGTATTAACTTAGCTTGAACACTTATGCGTCTGCTTAAATGGTTCAGGGAGTGGGTCAGGGTTTTAATAGTTCTTTTCATTAAACATGTTTATTAGTCAAGATTCATAAAGCGCTGGTTGCCTGTGTGTGTGAGTTTTTGTGTGTTAATGTTCCTATTTGCATCTGTATTGTTATTCTTATAGTAGTTATGCTGAATCGGACAATTGTAGTCAAACGGAATTTCCTTTAGTTGATACCAATAAAATTATCTTATACTAGATTTATAAAGTGTGTTATATAGTGTAAGCATCTACTAAATCACAAAATGTGAAATCTAGTCAGCAAACAACTATTTCACCGCAACAATTTGGATATCTGCCTTCTCATGCGATTTGCGCGCTAGACTTTCTTTTGGACTTATCGATGGTCAAGGCTTAAACCCTGACCACTTCCATTCCCTGTCGTCATGCAGGAGGTTTGGACTAGGAAGTAAATTATCTTCAACTCTGAAGGAACATCCGAAACATGTCAAGCATTTTACAAACATTTACAATTATTGGATATGTATTATCTGTCCAAAAGGAAGACATGAATGAGTCCTATGTTTTAAATCTTATGTTTATAAATTAATCAAACATGGTGAATGTCTTTCTTGTATGTTACCAGGGGTATATTTCTCTAAGCTAAACGTTCTGTTTATAAATTAATTAAATATGGTGAATGTTTTTCTTGCATGTTAC
>JADKLZ010078748.1:1263-12408 GCA_021533235.1 Biomphalaria straminea
ATCATAGGGCCCCACAATGATTAAGTCCGATCATAGGGCCCCACAATGATTAAGTCCGATCATAGGGCCCCACAATGATTAAGTCCGATATAGGGCCCCACAATGATTAAGTCCGATCATAGGGCCCCACAATGATTAAGTCCGGCCCTGCTATTTAGTGACGGGTGAATATACATTCTCTTTCCATCACTTCTAGGTCACATCGGTTAAGTTCGGCGCTACTATTTAGTTGTTGTAAAATGTATGTAAAATGTATTACATATTTCGAATGTTCCTTCAGATTGAAGATAGTTTACTTTCTAGTCCAAAACTCCAGCAAGACGAAAAAGGGGGGGGTAGCTGGAAAGGTTTAGCAGTCCAGCGCGCAAACCGCACGACCAGGCAGCCATACGTAGCGACGGGTGAATACTACATCTTTTTTTTTCGTGGGATAACTCTATCCGCAGAAATAAAAGAATGATCTTTCCTTTACTTCTTCTCCAAACTCTTGACCCACGAAGAGAATTATATATATATATATATATATATATATATATATATATATAACTATCTATCTATCTATATATATATATAGATATATATATATACATAAATAGATAAATAGATAGATAGATAGATAGATATAGATATAGATAGATAATGTCTTTAAACCTATTCAGTTAGGACTCCATCAAGTTACGGTGTCTTAAATTGCTTTTTTTTTTTGAAACTTCTGACCAGAATTAAATGACTTGAAACGTTTCAAATAAACAAACAAATGTTTTATGTGTAATTGTTCCTATTATACACATTTACTTAAAGAAAAACTGAACAGTTTCTAATTTTCCCCTAAGTGCTACAGATTCCTTGATGACCACCTTGTAGTGTACAATTATTTAAGTGTCCTATAAACTATCCATGTTGGATTCAAGAAGCGCTCATCTTGATATTATGTGAGTAAAAACATATACACATTTTATCCAAAGTCAAAGAAACCTGCAACTTCTTGAACACAGCTGACGGAATTATTTAAGACCAAGTATAAGTTGCGGCTAGCACAGTGAACATAATGCTCGAGCGGCAGCTTTTGATGAAGCAATGCCTGAGGGCCATTTACTATACAGTCATATTAAAATGATCACCATTGCCTTGAACTCGCAGTTTGGCCTATCTCGTTTTGAATCTGTAATGCTTTGCTTTTCTGTCATATTAATTCCTATTAATATGAATTCAACGACTTACCATTGGTTCATCATTAACGATCATGATGTAACTGGATACGATATATATAGTGATCGTATATAATGCGCATGCAAGCGTTTGCCACGTCGAAGAAAAAATATTTGTTTTTTTTTTCTAAATGTGGAAAAAAAAAAGAAACAGATTGAGCTTTGCAAAAGTTGAATAATTTGCAGCTGAGTCGAATTTTATTTTTTTCGTGTATTTCAAATTTCCCTTGTTCGAGATACCTAACCCAATAATTAATTATTTTTTAAAAAATTATTATTGATCCACATGTTGTCAGGTAAAAGAAATAATTGTGCACAATTTCAGCTTGATCCCAGATTGGTGTCAGAGAAAACACGTGTACAAACCTTTTTACCGGACAGAGTGAGTTCATATAAGCTTTGTAAAAATAGTGTGAGCTGGCAACAATTGACACCACCAACGCATGATTTGGGCTAGCCAGGGCCGGTCTTAGTAATTGCGGGTCCCTATGCGAAACTGATTGCTCGGGGCCTAGTCTGGGTGGCAATAAGTATAATAAGTGAAAATTAAGATTTTGTATTAGAAAACAATTCGACTTTGCATTTTATTCATTTTTTACTAAGTGCAAAATTGCGATCAAGTTAACTTTACTTTACAAACCTTGCAACCTATGGCATATTTATATGCCGGTGACTTTAAAAGTAACTAAAGTATTGGAGGTTCATAAGGTGTAAATTCGCCCGATTATTACATTTTATTACATGAAGCTGACTATGCCTTTTTTCTTTTATCGCGTGTGGGATTGGCGTTTTCCGCAATAAATGACACCCACTAATGACAATTTTTTCTACTTTTCACGATATTTTTATGATTTTTCAAGATATTTTAATACATTCAGAAGATTTCCAGGAATTTTTCGTATATATTTTGCAATTTAATAATTACACCTTCCTTGAATTAGCGCGGAGCCTATGAAAGCGCGGGGCCCACTGCGACCGCTTTGGTTGCAGTGGCCATAGATCGGCCCTGGGGCTAGCTACCATTACGATAAACCTGATAAAATTAAGCAGATCATTACCTTGAAGAGGTCTAGGCTGCTGATATAAAAACCTATACACCTCTAGTACAGTTTAACGTTTTGAGGTTAAAGTTTTGTGTAAGAATATTTTAGCAAGACTTATAAGATTCTATTTTTCAACTTGTCATAAATCATGGGCCAAAACGCATTAAATCCCTTTGTTCGATCTTTTGGTACGTCACAGACTGTGGGCTCCTAAGGGTCGAGGGCCCGGGTCATTGAACCCCTTCGCGCCATGGATGCTACGCCACTGTGTATAGCAGTGATGCCCAACCTAATTCGTCCAGCGGGTCATTTTTATTTCCGATACTTGTGTCGCGGGCCTCATGAACGAAAACGTAGGCCTACAAAAATGAAATTGACGTGAAATTATTTGATTAGAAACCCGTGCTTCATTAATTAATACGATAATATCAGGTGGCCGAGCCTTGCTCGGTTAAATAATTTATACTAAGAAAGGTTATATAATACTGCTACTCGTGCTACAGCCTATGGAAGAAAATGGACTGCTTTTACACATCCCTCCATTCAGATATCTCCTGGGCCTTTCTTTACCACACCCTAACGGTAACCTAAAGTTTTTTTTTACTGAGGTTTATAGTTAAATCAAAAGTGGCTGCAGAATAGCAAACTCGTTGACCGCTAGCTAGATATCTTGTTCAGTGGATATATTTTGCCACATCCAGGGCAAGCATAACCATTGTCCTCCGGTGGTCGATTAAGATTTTCTTTTCGCGTCTGTGTCTGTCCTCGGCAGCAAATTTTCTGTTGGGCTCAAATATGTATCCTTGGCCTTTGTATAGAGGGAATTCTTTAAGTCCGACAGTTACTCTTGACAGAGCAGTATCCTGTATGAGAGAAGAATCTCAGACAAACGCATGCCAAAGGCGGTCTTTTTTTTTTTTTTTTGGTGAGCTAATTAGAGTTATGCACATAAATCAAATTCTTCTATCAACTTACCTTATTTAATAGAGATGAAATGTTTAATTTGTTGAAACTTTTGTAAACACTTGAACGTCTTCAGATAACCACGTGCTTGACACGGAACTAAACCTTCAATTACGGTGCGCAAAATGTTGTGTCTATTCTATACTTGTTGCTTTAGTGAACGGATGTAAGCCAGTGACGTAGGAGGTGTCAAGTTTTTTTTCCCTTTGACATCGTGGGAAAAAATTTCATTCATAAATTCTCCATGTCATTCATAAAACCTTCAAACCAAAATAAATCTTTCCATAATGAGACATTTTTCAAACCGATATAACGGTCAAACTCGAGTTTTCCCGATGTGGCCAATGAGTTGAGAATTTTTTTCTCACTAACATTTAGATAGGTTGAAATTTTAAAGAAAATCGTTAGAGCCGTTTTCGAAATAGAAGAAATATAAATATATATATATATATATATATACAAGAATTGCTCGCTTAAGAGTATAGGATTTGAAATTTATCTTTTTCCCCCCTTGTCAGAAGATGGCTTCATTTCTCTACTGAAAATATGAGCAACATTGTAGCTAACTTTACAACCGAGTCATTTTCCTGTCGCTTTTTGGTAAATATTTCCATCAATTCTCCAATCTCCAAGGCTTAGTTTAACAATCGATGCTTCAACCAAGAAAGCCGTCATATTTGTTTTATAACGTCGTTGATATATTTCATTTTTTTGAAATAGCCACACTTTCTTTATAAACAAATATTTTGGTTTATAATGTTCCCCCCAAAAAAAGTAAAGACACATTCACTTTTCCTTGTAGAAAACGTAGACCCTACATTCAGATACCTATTTCATGAGTCCACAAACGTTAAATGTCATGGAACCAATCAGAGAAAAGTTGAGTGACCCAAGCCCCTACAGTAGGTCAAGACATATTTTACACTTTTTAAATTTATTGGATTTTTTTTTTTTTGGGGGGGGGATTTTTTTTACACTTTGTGCCGACATATCTGCGGGCCGGAATTTGCCCGCGGGCTATATTTTGGGCATCTCAAATAGGAACTGTAGACCACATCACTCTCTTTCCCATAATGTAAAGGTAAGTTGGTAAAAATATGGAACAGGTGGAAAATTATATGTGATATACGCGGATATATTAGAGAGTTTCACGGAACAATGTCACTGTTGTTAACAAAAACAACAAAAAAAAAATTATAACAAATCATTTAAAAAAACAACCTAATGCTTATTTAAAGGGGAAGAGCTCCGTCCTTTAAACTATATCCTCAAATCGTGTACTAGTTATTTCCCTTATTAGATTTCAGGCAAAATACTTAATTACCAATAAGTATTTAACTAATAGAGTTTTTTTTTAATTAATTCATGTTTTGTGAAGTACAATAAATAATTGTTAAAAGTATCAACTTGATCGCAGAAAATAGGAGTAATTATTCAAAGTGACAACAAAAAAAGACAAAACAAATTTAGCCTTATCTGTGACTGCTGAAGTAGGCCTATATTTTTGCCTTTTTCTGCAATTAAACCAAAGAATAAATTACATTAATTAAACGACACACTACTTAATTTTTAGTGGCCCCCAAAAGAGGAATAGACGCTGTTAAATTTGTGTGGTCTGTCCGTCCGTCCGTCCACCCGTCAAGTTTAGATCTAGAAAATATATTGAAAATGTGACATCATATTTTAGTTGTTTTTTTTTTACATTTGCATTGCTTAGTTAAGTAAGTTCTGTCACATTATTTTAAGCTACAGAAAAGAGAGCTTATCAAATTTTACTCTGCAGGTGTAAAAAAGTAGAAAAAAAACCCATAACCTTTAAAAATAAGGATATTTTGTTGTTGTGTACCCTCCATTTAGACCCCCATAAACACTCCCATATACACCTCCAAACACACCCATTTCTAAATCTACACCCGGTAGAAATTGGTTATACCTGCGCTAGATATGGCAAAATATTCACGTCACAGCTTGGGCTGCATAGCCACGGGAAATACTGGATTCCTATTTAATCTAGGGCTAGATCAAATCATTAAAAAGCCAACTAGATTAAACAACACATTAGATCTCTTCTTAACCAACAGACCTGGATTAGTAGTTAATTATGATATTATCCCTGGACTATCAGACCATGAGATCATAAAGATAAACAGTCAGATAAAAGCAGTAGCCAATATAAAACCTAAAAGAAAAATCTTACTCTAGAACAAATGTAACCTAACACAACTACACCAAGCTGCATTAAACTTTCAACAAACATTCTTATCCGAAAAAGACATTAACCAACCAGTTGATGACCTCTGGAATTTTATAAAAAACAATCTTAAAAACATTATAGAAAATCATATACCAACTAAATACACATCAAACAAAATAAATAAATGCTGGTTTAACAATAGATTAAAGAAGCTTTGTAAACAGAAGGAAAACCTATATAGAAAATTTAAAGAAACTAAGGCAGAAAGAGTTCATAAGAAGTATCTAAAAATTAAACACCTGACCCAAAAAGTAAGCAGACAGCTGCAGAGTGAATACATAAACAATGTAATATCGAAAGATAACAACAAAAACCTATGGTCATACATTAAGTCTAAGAAAATGGAAACAACTGGCATAGCGCCATTAAGAGGAGAAGACAACTTGACGCATAACGATAATGAAACTAAAGCTAACATTTTAAACAAATACTTTGCATCAGCATTCTCAGCCCCAGGAGACAAAGACATATTACTTAATCTGAACCAAGTAGACAACATAGGAGATATAGAATTACAAGAAAAGGGAATCCAAAAATTATTTCCAACCTCAAACCTAATAAAGCATCTGGGCTTGATGGCATTCCAGCTAGATTACTCAAATAACTAAGCAAAGAACTAGCACCAAAATACTTTTTCAGGCATCTCTTAACAAGAGCAGAGTACCAAGGGACTGGAAAGAAGCTAATGTCACCCCTCTATTTAATAAAGGAGAAAAACTGACCCAGGAAATTACAGACCAGTATCACTAACCAGCATCAATTGTAAAATCCTAGAGCACATAATATGTAGCAACATCATAAACCACTTAGACAAACATAATGTGCTTACTACATACCAACAAGGCTTTAGGAAATATAGATCATGTGAAACACAACTAATTTGACTTATTGATGATTTTTCAAAAGGCTTAGACAACAGTGAGAAAATAGATGCTATGTTACTAGATTTTTCTAAAGCTTTTAACAAAGTTCACCACCATAGTTTGCTAAAAAAAATATTTTGGCATTGATGGACCACTGCATCAGTGGATTAAAGATTTTCTGATAGGGAGAGAACAAACTGTAATAATAAATGGCTCTAAATCAACACTAATAACAGTAAACTCAGGCGTACCTCAAGGAACAGTCTTAGGACCACTACTATTTTTAATTTACATGAAAGATTTACCAAATTGCACTAGTTCAGGAACAAAAGTCAGATTATTCGCAGACGATTGTATAATTTACAGAACAATTAAAAACAACACAAGATACAGAAATTTTACAAAGAGAATTAGATGAATTACAAAAATGGGAATCAAATTGGAGCAGGTCTTTCCACCCAGAAAAATGTCAGTTATTAAGAGTAACAAAAAAACTAAAACAAATTAATTCCACTTATCTTATTCATGGTAAACCAGTAACACAGACTAAAAACGCAAAATACCTAGGTGTTATAATAAATGAAAAACTGTCATGGAATCCCCATATTGATGAAACAATAAAAAAATCAAACAAAGCATTAGGGTTTATTAAAAGAAATTTCTATAAATCAAATACAAACATAAAACTAAAATGTTATTTAACCTTGGTTAGGCCTATAATAGAATATGCATCCTCTGTTTGGGACCCCTTAACTCAAGAAAACATTAAGAAACTGGAACAGACACAAAATAGAGCAGTGAGATTCATATCAAATCAATATTTACATTTGACTAGAGTAACACCTTTGGTAAAATCACTAAATTTAGAAAGCCTTCAGGATAGAAGACTCAAAAGTAAAGTAGCAATTATACACAAAACACTTAACCATAATCTTCAAATTCAAAAACCAAATTTAATCAAATACTCAGAAAGACACAAAGAAAAAGGCACACTCCTCATCCCATATGCTAGGAAAGATTTGTACATAAGCTCCTTCTACCCTAGTGCTATTAGAGCATGGAATGGATTGCCTGGGCTAGCCAGGAAAACCAGTGACTTGGAAGAATTTAAGTCATTGGTTGATATGTAATCATCTTCTTTTTTGAAGTAACGTCTGTATTGTATAAGATAAGATAATCTTCGGACTCGAAGACAAGCCTTATTATTCTTCACCTCAACTGTTAACTAGTTACAGTTCTTCCTCTATACATTCAAATCTCAAAGATCATGGTTAGTGTTCACCACATGTAACTAGAATTGCTGATATCGTTTTCTTATTCCGAAATCCAATGTCCATTGGATTATATCAGAAGTACTTACCTGTCTATATTTATCATTGTTCAAAAATTTCACCTAACGACGATATCAGAGGCCAGTTTTGTGCTACATAGTCTGCGGTCTGTGTCAGTTTCCTGCTTTAAGCTCATTAAAAGTTCAGTACATTGCCATTTTAAACATGCCTGTTCTTTTCTTTGATAAGTTTTGGAAATGCCTTCAGGAATGAAGATGGTTAGTCATCAACCAGATCCCCCTACACGACGCAAGAGGATGCCAGTGGGCTGGGTTTGAACTCGAAATCATCGTGATACAGTCCAGACGACTAGGCATCTACTCAAACAGACCATACATTTCAACAACTCCATTTGAACATGATGATGATTCCTGCATGAAAAAACATATCAACCGGAAGTAAAATAACAAAACAACTTACAACAAACAGATCAACTTAATAAATCAAATAACGCATTTTTTAAAAATATATTTTGTTTTCTCTTAAGCACTGATCTCATATACTTCAACGTATCCAATAATCCACAAATACTTAGTGTTTGCGTAGGGCAAGGTATGATTATAAGAACAACAGAAAGTCCTGTTAATGTAGACCTGGTAGCCACTTGTCATCACTAAGACGTGAACATGGGACGTTTCGTTCGCAGCAAACGGAAATGGTGTAATGACTAGCTTGGACTCCTCTGTATTCCAAACATTATTGGTGCAGCTATTCAGTACCAGTATAGGATCGTACGTATTCCACTCATACCTGGCTTGAAAGTGGAAAGTGATGTTGCTGCCGCCGTAGTCCTGGCGGAAATCAATATTAAATCTACTTAGGTCATAGAGATATCCAAAAACGTGGACCTATAGGAATAGAAACATGTAGTAATTGAATTCTTTTTAAAACAAACCATATTATTTTTTTTTTAATATAGCTCATAAGCCGAGGAATAGTCAGAGATTTGTATGCAGGACATTTTTATCATGGAGGGGGAGATATGAGTAGGTTGCGTTAAATGGGGGCCGTTCCTGTTAAGGAAAAAAAAAAGTTCTATTAAAAATCAACAACCTACTGAAAATAGTATAATATCAACTATAGTATCAACTTTAGTATCTGCTATAGTATCATCCACTAATTCAAAGCTGCTAAGCCTGAGTATTAGGCCTATTAGAGTTCATGGACCAAGAAAGAGAAAGAGCATAATAAATATTAAAGAATATATAAAGGAGTCACTTTTTTGGGGGGCGAGGGGGCGCAGGGGAAGTGGCAAGGAAGAAAGTCTTACAAGAATGCGTTATTCAAGTTAAAAATCTATGTGGAAAAACATTACGATGCGCAGGGTAAAAAAAAGTGTTTTATGTACAATAAAAAAGATTGAGAGAAGGAAAGGAGAGAGAGAAGGAAAGAGCGAGAGAAATAGAGAAGGAGATGGAGAGAGAAATAGTGAAGGATCGGAGAGAGGATAGAGAGAATGGGAGTAGGGAGGTAGAAAGAGAGAATGAGAAAGAGAAAAGGAGGAGGAGAGAAAGAAAGAAGGAGAGGAAAAGAGAGAGAGAATGAGAAATGAAAAGGAAAGAAGAGAGAGAATGAGAGAGAAAAAGAAAAGGAGGAGGAGAGAAAGAAAATAAGAAGGAGAGGAAAGGATAGAGAGAACGAGAAATGAAAGGAGAGAGAGAGATGGAGAAAGAGAAAAAGGGAAGGGAGGGAAAGAGAAAATAAGAGAAGGAGAGAGTGAAAGAACAAAACAGATGCTACAGATGATACGACAAACGTATTTTGGGGGAAACATTAAAATGCGGGTCGTTCTATTGGAAGAGCAAAGTAAAAAGTGAAGGAAGGTTCCGGCCCAAAACAACAATCTATTGCCTGGGAAATCAAGGGGCGTAGCCGGTGTGCACTATTTGTGCCGCATATAAATAAAAGCATTGCGTTTCCAATCAGTAACGAACAGTCACTTAATTGGTAAACATGATGTGTACTAGTCTCAAGTCTAGGTTTACAAACACAACTTCTCCTATCCTTTTCCCAAAGTCCAGAAATATTAGGATGGTACCAGATGCTATCAACAAAGTCAGATTAAAAATATTTCTACTTACCACTGTGCCAAGCTGGATCTCTATAGGAACAGCCATTGACCGGTTTGTATACTTCAATGCCGGATAGGATACGGGCCAGTTTTGCTCCGTGTTTTGAATCGTCCAAGAGATGGCCTGGCCGGATGTGAAGTTCAGAGACTGAATCAGACTGCCTGGACATATAAAACAGGTTCCAGTCTTGTCGGAGAAGCGGAAAGCTGCGCAGGTATTGTTCGCCGCGCAGGTTGCTGCGCAGGAAAGTTTTGACCTACAGAGGAAGGTCCACATTGAGGTTTCGTTGCACCCCACGGGCTGTAGGTCCGGCCTGTCCACGTAAGTTGTAGAGCAGATGTTGGACATAATGTTGCACTTCTTGCTCAAGGAGAGCCCGAGGGATAGAAGAAGCAGTGTGATCCTGGTCTTCATAGCTTAAGAGTAGAGCACTCATCTATGTATCACAGTCGATGCGCACATAGTCCTAGAACACTTATCTGTGTATCATAGCAGATATGTATGTAGTCCTAGAGTAGAGCACTTATCTATGTATCACAGTCGATATGTATATAGTCCTAGAGTAGAGCACTTATCTATGTATCACAGCCGATATGTATACAGACCTAGAAACTCAGAACGATTTCTCAGTGTAACTGTTTTAGAATGTTTGAGATCTGAAAAAAAAAAACAATAGCAAAAGATAAAATAGTTTTTTTAATGTGTGCATTTGTATGAGTTTCCCTGAAGTAGAGCTGCCAATGACTGTAATTCAGCCTGTCATATTTATCGCTCATATACTCATAGCGCTATTGAATATCACAGCATATGTTTTATTGATCTCAGAAGGGTTTTGCAAATTTGTATATATTGTTTGATAAACACTCATTAATAAAAACATTTGTAAATATTATTGTAAGGAAAAAAAAGGAAATAGTTTTATGTATAAAATTTGTAACTGATTTTAATACCACAATAAGTATTTGGAATGCCCATTATTTCTTAAGCTAGAGGTACGATCCCGGATACACTAGAAACTAACTGTGGCAACTATATCTATCTAAGCTTGTCTGTTGTTTTAAATAAGTTTCCAAAGTTAAGAAATAAAATGGTTCATAATTTTAATTTGAATACTTTATACAACTATAGGAATAGCATTTGAACTAGCGGCTCAAAGCCTTACATGATAATAAAAAGTTTGATTCCAATTACCTAGAATCGGTATTTAGAAGCAATATTGATTTTAGAGTAGAGAATTATTTAGATTGATTAAAAAAAAAGGGAAGGCCGTATCGACCTTCGCTAGACTTTGATCAAGAGTTTGGGAAAACCATTACATGGAAAAAGAGAGTGTGCAATAAACCATTACATGGAAAAAGAGAGCCTGCAATAAACCATTACATGGAAAAAGAGAGTGTGCAATAAACCATTA
>JADKLZ010078748.1:12418-22572 GCA_021533235.1 Biomphalaria straminea
AGAGAGTGTGCAATAAACCATTACATGGAAAAAGAGAGTGTGCAATACTGGGATCCTCACGGAAACGGGCATTCTCATCATCTTTAAAGTCCTCAGAAATGTCGCCTGCGCTGGATAGAGGACAATCGCATCCCTAAAATCATTCCGTACGGGCAAGTTGAGGTTGGCTCTAAAAAAAAAACTGGTGTCCCCTACCTCTGCTACGTGGATGTAATAAAATGGGAGCTCAAAACAGTGAACATTGATACTGACCATTGGGAAGACATAGCTCTAGACCTCACTAGTAGGAGAGAGACGGTAACCAAGAAAGCTTTGGACAGCGAGAAGACATGGGCCTCAACTCTTGAAGAAATATTACTACCTCCTTTACCATTAAAGCGAAAGCCACATTGAACTGCCACAGGGCCAGTCTTAGGCCACTGCAACCTATGCGGCGGCAGTGGGCCCCGCACTTTCATATGCCCCCGCGCGATGTCTAGGGGTAAATTATTAAAGTAAATCATTTTAACTTAATATTAAAGGGTTTCTGGAATTCTTCTGAAATTGTAAAATATACGAAAAAGTCATGAAAATCTCCTGAAATTATAAAAATCTTCTGAAAACTCATGCAAATCTTATTAAAAACAGACAAAATTGTCATTTCTGGGAGTCATTCAAAATGGAAAACGCCAATCGAACTAGAAATAATAAAAAAGGCATTGTCAGCGTTCATGTAATTGTCAGCGTTCATGTAATTGTCAGCGTTCATGTAATAAATATGTAATAATAAGACGACCTTTAACCAAAACAAGAAGTTCAAATTCTTAATTTACTTAAATTGTCACTGGCATTAAATATAGATTGAAATCTATCTCGACATCTTAAAAAAAAAAACAAAAGCGATATTTTGCTAGTCGATAGTAAATCTAAAAGGCAGATCTGAATGTTTATCGGCTTTTTGTTAGTGTAGACGGCTCGTTTTAGTTTTTTAGTTTTTAGTTTTAGGCACATCGGCACAGTGTAGGCCATGTCGTGCCTGCAGTCCCTTAAGGACTACTCTCCCTCTATAAAAAGGTCAAAGTCCATACAATTAACTCATTAAAATCAGGGTCTATTTACAGTTAAAATAGTACAGGTAAAAATTTAAATATTTGATAAAAATCTAGTGTAAATAGTAGGCCTATGTGTCTACAGATTCACAAATCAGATCCTCGCAGACAACCCCACCTCCCGGATAAAGCCCAGTATCTTCCCAGGGTCGACAGTATTGAACAGTATTTGTAAGTCAGTGACTATAAAAAAATGTATCCCTGACATCCTGGTATCTGGGGCAGTTTATGAGGATATGTTCCACTGAGAGGCGAGAATCACAATACTCACAAAGTGGGGGCTCCTCTTTCTTCAGCACAAAAGAGTGTGTGATGTAGGTGTGGCCAATCCTAAGTCTAGACATGGTCGTGCTACCACGCCTTGTCAGACCCTTAGATGTGGGCCGCCACCGGACATCCGCCACAATCTGCCTGAGTTTGTTGTGATTCTCAGCCTCCCATCGGTCCTGCCACTCTTGATAGGTGGCAGTGGCAATACTTTGTCTCAGGTCCGAGTAGGGAATTTGGGTTCCTGACACTGTTTGATTTAGGGCTCTCTTTGCTTCTCTGTCTGCGGCTTCGTTTCCCTCTATGCCTACATGGGAGGGGACCCAGATGAAGGTGACATCCCTATGGCTGGCTGTTATTTGGTTAGACGGCTCGTAAAGTTAATTTGCCAGTGATTTTGTACTTAGTAAAGAATGGATAAAATGCAAAGACGAATTTATTTTCTAATACAAAATCTTAATTTTCACTTATTTTCCTTATTACAGCATAAAATGGGCCCCGCGCAATGCGTTTCGCATAGGGCCCAGCAATCTTTAGGACCCGCCCTGACATGCCAATATATGTGGACGGGAGTGTCTCCAAAATAGGGCTCCACGGTCACATGAAAAAGTGTTTGAGACATTCTTAGTCATTCTGCGACTGAAGGAAGCCAACTCTAACTAATGCTAGAATAGCCTCCCTGTATCTTGTGTCGTTGTGTGCATATTGTGTTTTTAATTTAATATTTTTTGTATATTGTGTGTCGCTTCGTCTAGAAAGGGTTGGGGCGGTAGAGTGATTATATTCAATCCTCGCTCCTTTTTAATAATTTCTGCTTATGATTGCATTTGGCCTTAAAGAATATGTGGTGGGACGACTCAATATAAGAATTTCATTTTTATAGCATATATAAATAATATTAGTGATATTTTTTTTAAAATTTGAACTAAAATACAAAAAAGAAAAAGTATTGGTTTGTCCGATGGACGGAGGGCGATGGTATGTATCACCCCTCCCACTTGGTACAACCCTTTTTCATTTTATATTTACTGATAATAAAATTTTATGCCAGAGTGTGGTACGACATAATATACGAATGGGTAATTCAACTTATTTTGTTCACAAACTATATAAAGTAGGACCGTGCCCCCTCCTCCACTTAAGGGGTTAGGTGGGAAAGACAGTAGATGTATTCAGCCACACACCCCACCCCACCTAGTCGGCCAACAGGGGGGAACGACATCATATAAAGATCGGTTAAAATATCAATAACAAGTTTGAACCATATAGATATTTAATTGAGTTAAAAGCTTTGATTTCTACCAATAAATTGGACCGCCAAACCCACTTGAAAGTTTAAGGCGAGTATGATGTCATCGACACCCCCACACACCTCACCAATCGGCCAACATACTAGAGGGGGATGAGATAATTTAAAAATAGGTTGAAATTAAAATAATTGTAAGTATATATTATTAATAAATAAAGTAATAAATTCGTATTCAAGTTGTGTGATTTCGGTCGAGTAGGGGGGGGGGATCGCCCTTACCGCCCTCCTCTTGTATTTGCCAGAGTTTTTTTTTTTTTAAAAGTCATGTTATAAGGTTCATTTGGACCTTTTAGCCTGCATGTAATGGAACAAGACACACGATAGATAAACAACATGGTGATGGTGATGTCCCGAAACTATTTCTGAACAATGTTGACCCTAATCGTTGTGGAAACATTGAATATTGGTCACTGTCTCTCTCCATCTAGTGCGGTCTAGGGCTATGTCTTTCTAATGATCAGTATCAACGTTGACTGTTTTGTGCTCCCATTTTATTTCATCCATGTAACGATGGTGCGGGACACCATTTTTTCTTGAGCCAGTCGCGAGTTGGCCTTAGAGAATGACTTTCGGGATGCGATTGTCCTTCTTCCATCGAACAAGTCCAAGCCAGCGCAGGCGGCGTTGTCTGAGGACTGTAAAGATGCTGGGAATACCCATGTATTTGTGATGTCCACCATGTTGAGTCGTCTCCCCTTTTGCAATACGTAAGCCGTCGTAAGCCTGCCTCCTTCACAGCAGTCAATGAATTTAAACTCGCGAAATGTGACATTTTAATTCACTGATTTGTAAATTGAAAAAAAAAAGTATTAGCGTGGAACCATCAAGATGGTCACCTAGAGATCGTTGATTAATTAATTTGCATGTAATTAAATATTTAATTTGTTCAAGTGACAGGGAAAATCTCTGAAAAGCCACTGGTTGTTCAGTCTCCAAACTCCCTATGAAATCTCTGAAAAGCCACTGGTTGTTCAGTCTCCAAACTCCCTTTGAAAACGTTTCTTCACTTAGAACAATGGAGTGTTCAGATTACAGAGAATACAATAACTTTTGTGATAGCATGTAAGCCCACTAGAGCAAAAACTATTTACAAGCTTTACAATTACATAGAGGTATATTATTTTCAGGTAGTTTTTATACAAAGAATGTTATGATATGTGATGCATTTTATGAAACTTTGTTCTCAAGGGTAGCTTGATTGAAAATCACAAACAAACACAGATGATTTCCATATCATATTTTGAGCTGCATTTATCGTGGGTATTTCAAATTCATTAACCCTTCCACAAATTCATAAAACTATCTGGCCCAGCAGAATTTCATGTACTTATCTTTGAGGTTAACTAGATAATTTTATGTACTGATTCAACTCTAGTTGTCTTTTGAGCAGTGGCCTAGCTAGGGTGGGGGTGGGGGAGGAGGATGGAAGATTCGAAAATCCCCCCGGGTGCCCACTTGAGGGTGGGGGGGGGCCCGAATGAGAGTTTTGTACGTTAAATATTATATATTACACAAAGAGGTCAAGCCCCCGGGCCCCCGATGGACGAAAAATTCCTATCTACGCCCCTGCTTTTGAGATGAACGCGAAGTTTCAAATTCTTTTATTTTAAAGGAAATTAAGCTTGTCAGACTTGAATGTTACATTGTTGAACAAAGCGTTTTATTACTTGTATCAATACACAATAAAACTTGTATGGGTAGCATCTTTTTGAGCACTAGACTATTTTTAAATAACAGTTTGTTTTTTTAACTTATTGATTCTTTTCGGAAAACATTGGATTTTTTGTTTTCTTTCTTCATCTGTCTTGTATGCAAAAACAATGTTTCTTTTGTTGTTATGTTGTTTTATAGAATTTGAGGGCTTATGAACGGTATGGTTTCACTGCCAATAAGAAACATTTCTTTATCTCAATATTACTTTACATTTTTTTAAACTCATATTTAAAATTTGAATTTTTGTAACTGTATTTTAAATAATTTGTAATTATTATCGCAAAACATATGACGGGCCGGATGAATCTTCTATACAGGCCGAGGGCCGTATTTGCCCATAGCTGCGACTATAAGATGATGATGGCTAGTTGTTGTTGTTTTTAGCCACATTTGGTTAGGGTTAGGGTTATTTTTATTAATTAATTTTCGTTAATGGGAGTGGTAAGCGTGGTCGAGAGGCTAAGTGCGGTTTGAGCTTGGCTACCTAGAAGGGGTTCGACACCCGAGTTGGGCAGAGTTGTGCTTACTGAAACGGGAAACCAACTCCTAGATACCCTCCCCCTCTACACTGGTCCACAAATGAGATTGGACTAAAGCGCTCTGAGCATGCTTTAAGCATGAAAGTAGCGCTATATAAAAGCTATAATAATAATTTTATTAATTATTTTTTAAAATTCTTGCCAAACATCTGACGGGTCGGATGAATCTTCTCCAAAGGCCGTAGCTTGCCCATCACTGTGGATAGATAGGTGAGATCAGTTCGCTTAAGTGCGAGGGCATCTTTTTATTATCGATACACAGATGACAAATTGTGGCCAACTTGTAGTCGATTCTCGCTTGATGAATTTTCTCTCAAGTAGATAGCGAAAGGAGAACCTAATTCTACCACCCCCAGATGTGGCAAAGTATGTAGGACGCAGTTGGAGCTGCATGGTGATGTGAAATACTGAACTCCTCTATAACTTTCTTGACTCAGAGATAAGCGTTATTATTGTTATAATCCTATACTCAATCCTATACTCTTAAGCGAGCAATTCTTGAATATATATATATATATATATATTTCTTCTATTTCGAAAACGGCTGTAACGATTTTCTTTAAAATTTCAACGTATCTAAATGTTAGTGAGAAAAAAATTCTCAACTCATTGGCCACATCGGGAAAACTCGAGTTTGACCGTTATATCGGTTTTAAAATGTCTCATTATCGAAAAATTTATTTTGGTTTGAAGGTTTTATGAATGACATGGAGAATTTATGAATGAAAGTTTTCCAATTTATGAATGAAAGTTTTTCATGACGTAAACGGGAAAAAAGCTGCTTACGTCACTAGGCTTACCTTAGTACAATGCAAACAAGAACGAGTTTTAAAATATCAATGGACCTAACTAAACATTTGCGCACCATCTTATTGAAGATTGATTTATTATAGAACTATGGAAGGAAAGTCATGAAATTAAATGTACCGATGTATGATTAGTTATTGCGTTTTAAGTGCTTAATATTGTTTACACTTTAATTGCGTGGAGCGGTGTAGATTCCTCATTAATCTTCGGATTTGATGTCAAGCCTTATTATAACTATTATTTTGCTGGTAAAATTATGACCATGTGTTCATGCTTCAGTGTCTAATGTCCCGTACCAAAACAAAGGAAATGGTGATTACACAGTTGCTCTATGCCTTATACTTTCTCACACTGAACATGATATCTAGCTAGCGGTCAACGAGTTTGCGTACGTTGCAGCCACTTTTGATTTAACTATAACCTCAGTAAAAAACTTGGGGTTAGGGCGTGGTGACGAAAGGCCTAGGAGATATCTGAATGGAGGGATGTGTAAAAGCAGGCCATATCCTTCCATGGGCTGTAGCACCAGTAACACCACTGGGATAGATGGATGGCAAAAGCCGGTATGAACTTCTTATAGTCTGACAGTCTGGCTGAGCAGGGCACATATCCCGTAAAATAATCTGAAGAGTTTCTTTAGTGTTCTGTTTGTTCTATATGTAATTGTACATGGCGATTAAACATCAAGTCTCTTAAGTCCTCCTACCGTCTAGACAGCGTAATAGTATCGTAGGCCTACTATTATTGGCTTGGAAGAAAGTCTTTGCAGTTTTACCCAATAACGTAGAAGTTTGCGTCACTCGATGTTTCGTACTAAAGCCATAATTGAATATATTAATTCCAAAATTAAATGTCTGAACGTACCAATTTACATTTAGAACAAACAGAACACTTAAGAAACTCTTCAGATTCGTAGTCTTTATCCAATCGTTCATTTTCGTAATTATAAAAAAAATCCCAAAATGACTTCGGGTATATAACCTTTCTTATGAAATTATTAAACCGAGCAAGGTTCGGCCACCTGATATTCTTTAACTTAAAGGACGTGATCTTTGAAATAGGAGTTTGTGAACACAAGTGAAATTTGACTGTCTAAAGAAGGGGTTCTCAACCTGTTGATCGCGACCCCTTTGGTGGGGAATCGATAGACAATTTGCAAAAGGTCGCCTAAGACCATCGAAAACATGGATTGTTTTTGTCTATTCTAACGTTAGAAACTTAATATTGTAAAAATGGATTGTTTTTGTCTATTCTAACGTTAGAAACTTAATATTGTAAAAATAAGTCACATTTTTTTTTGGCGTCATCCTAGGAGACATGTTTTAACAACTGAAACTAAATAATCTCAACCATTTTAATAGTCGCAACATAAGTATTTTTGAAAGTTTTAATGTAATGTAAACAAATGTATACCACACGTTACACTAGTGTCAAATCATAGATATTAGTTCAATGATGACGTGACGAAATTAAAAACCTTTTTCGTTTAATACTCAATCGTTTATGGCATATGATATTGAAAAAAATATTTTCATTATGGTCCGAATTATGGAACACCATATGACAATGATACTCGCACACTGGAACGTGAAGAAAGAAAAATATAATTTCGATATGGTTTTACTAAAATAGTTCAAGAAGAAATAGAAAAAATTCATGTGATTTATTTGTAACGAAATTCTATAAGCCGAATCTATGTAGCCAAAATAAATGCAAATATCAGGTGGCCGAGCCTTGCTCGGTTAAATAATTTCTTAACCCTTAAAATGCGTGTGGTAGTTTAGCCTCTTAACACCAGAATTGTAATTCCATTTGGTATGCACTCATTGCGAAACAGCTCAGCACTTTAAGGGTTAAGGAAGGTTATATACCCGAAGTAATTTTGGAATATTTTTTGTAATTACGAAAATTAACGATCGGATAAATACCACTAATCTGAAGAGTTGCTTTAGTGTTATTTTAGTTCTAAATGTAATTGTACATGGCGATTAAATATGAAATCTCTTAAGTGTAGACAAATCACAGCTCACGTCCGTTTTATAGTTTTACAATCCATTTTTTTTTTGCATAAAACTATTGTAGGCCTACTATTATTGGCTTGGAACGAAGACTTTGCTCTGTAACTTCTCAGATAGTTACGTTCAGACATTTAATTAAGAAATTATTGTATTGTATATGGCTTTAGTACGAAAATCATGTGACTCAAATCTCTATGTTACAGGGTAAAACAGGCACTTTTTAAAATAGACAAAATTGTAATGCAAAGACGAATTTTTTTTCTAACACAAAATCTTAATTTTTACTTATTATCCGGAAGCGTGGTCGAGAGGCTAAGTGGGGCTTGAGCTTGGCTTGCTTGGCTACCTAGAAGGGGGCTCGATGTTCGACACCCGACTCGGGCAGAGTTGTGTTTACTGAGCGCCCAAAGTCAGCACGGTAAACGAGCTCCTAGATACCCCCTCCCCCCCAAAGGTGCACAAATGAGATTGGACCAAAGCGCTCTGAGCATGCAATAAGCATGAAAGTAGCGCTATATTAAAGCTATAAACATAATAATAATCCCTACCCTGACTGGACCGCGTGCAATCCACTTCACATAGGGCCCCGCAAATGTTAGGGTCGACCCTGGATATCATGTTCAGTGTGTGCAAATAAGGCGTAGAGTATGACAAAGTAAAAGTTACTCACGGGTTTACGCAATTTAAGTGTAAACGATGGACCTCATTCACGAATCGCCACTTAATAATATTTATAAAACAATGAAAAAAAAGTATCGTGTGACAGCCTTTATGGATTACATAATTTGTTTATAAAGAAACACATGGCTAAATGTTGTTGGTTAACGATTGGTGAATGAGGCCCATTTACGAAACCTTTAAAACAAAATAACTGATCATACATCAAATTTAATTTCATTATTTTTCTTCCATAGTTTCATAATAGATCAATCCACAATAAGATTGTGCGCAAATGTTTAATTAGGTAGATTGATTTAGTTGTTCTTGTTTGCGAAGTGACGTAAGCGGTGTCAAGTTTTTTTCCCTTTGACGTCATGGGAAAAAAATGTCATTCATATCTCTAAACGCGTTTACGTCATGGAAAACTTTCATTCATAAATTTATTCAAACCAAAATTAATTTTACATTTTATATATCGAAATAACGGACGAACTCGAGTTTTCCCGATGTGGCCAATGAGCTGAGAATTTTTTTCTCACCAACATGCTGATACGTTGAAATTTTAAAGAAAATCGTTAAAACCATTGAAAAAAACAAAAAATGACATCGGATATATAACCCTTCTTATAAAATCAGGTGGCCGAGCCTTGCTCGGTTAAATAATTTCATAAGAAGGGTTATATACCCGAAGTCATTTTGGGATTTTTTCTATAATTACGAAAATGAACGATCGGATAAATACTACTAATTCGAAGAATTTCTTTAGTGTTCTGTTTGTTCTATATGTAAATTTGTACGTTCAGACATTTAATTTTGGAATTAGTATATTCAATTATGGTTTAGTACAAAACATCGAGTGACGCAAATTTCTACGTTATTGGGTAAAACTGCAAAGACTTTCTTTCAAGCCAATAATAGTAGGCCTACGATAGGTTTTCGCTGTCTAGACTGTAGGAGGACTTAAGAGACTTGATATTTAATCGCCATGTACAATTACATATAGAACAAACAAAACACTAAAGAAACTCTTCAGATTTTTTTACGGGATATGTGCCCTGCTCAGCCAGACTGTCAGACTATAAGAAGTTCATACCGGCTACTGGTGCTACAGCCCATGGAAGGATATGGCCTGCTTTTACACATCCCTCCATTCAGGTATCTCCTAGGCCTTTCGTCAATACGCCCTAACCCCAAGTTTTTTACTAAGGTTTATAGTTAAATCAAAAGTGGCTGCAGCGTACGCAAACTCGTTGACCGCTAGCTAGATATCTTGTTCAGTGTGAGAAAGTAAGGCGTAGAGCAACTGTGTAATCATCATTTCCTTTGTTTTGGTACGGGACATTAGACACTGAAGCATGAACACATGGTCATATTTTTACCAGCAAAATAATAATTATAATAAGGCTTGACATCAAATCCGAAGATTAATGAGGAAATCTACACCGCTCTACGCAATTAAAGTGTAAACAATATTAAGCACTTAAAACGCAATAACTAATCATACATCGGTACATTTAATTTCATTACTTTCCTTCCATAGTTCTATAATAAATCAATCTTCAATAAGATGGTGCGCAAATGTTTAATTAGGTCCATTGATACTTTAAAACTCGTTCTTGATTGCATTGTAGTAAGGTAAGCCTAGTGACGTAAGCAGCGTTTTTCCCATTTACGTCATGGAAAACTTTCATTCATAAATTGGAAAAATTTCATTCATAAATTATTGTAACCAAAATTAATTTTACAACATTGA
>JADKLZ010078758.1:0-14455 GCA_021533235.1 Biomphalaria straminea
CACATCTGTATACCGTAAAAGTGGGTGACCAGCGGCTCTCCTGCCTTCAATAAGATTGCAGTAATAGATGTCATACAAAACAGTAGTAGAAATAATGGTGAAAGTACAAAGGATTAGTCTCTTTAGTCACACAAGAAATAGCAAAAGAAAAAAAATAATTTTAAGTTTAAAATCGCTACAATTTTTTTCAAAAATTATTTTGTGTATGAAATTGTGTATCGGAAAATGACGGGTACTTGAAAAAAAAGCTAGTCCTAAAAAAACAACACAGATCTTGGGTAAAATACTCATCAAGTATAGTACTGTAAATATGTAGTTTCCCGCGCTATGTTTAACTCTTTTTTTTTTCTTTTTATAGCCTCTGTTTGATCCCAACCACCCGTATTTTTGTGCAGAAGTTTTTTCTCTGTCAGGCACACTTAAAATTTTAGCATAATACTGACGGTTTAATTGAAAAAGAGAACTGAAACATGCAAAGTTATATAGGAAAAAAATCCATTTCGGCCCAATGGTTTTTAAAAAAGAAACGAAACGGACTAGCGCAACAAACCCAATTGTGTGTACTTTATTTTATGTCTATAAATTGTGTTTAATCTCTATAACTAAAGATCATGCAACTTTTAAATTTTTCATAATTTGGAAATCCGAATTCAAAAGTAGATATATAGACTTTTATACATGTTTTCAAGCTAATGAAGTTACTTCCTTTTTCCAGTCTATATTTATTTATGTCTTTGCTATTTTGTGAATAAAAATAGTGCGGATTTGAATACACCAGTTTCCATTCACACCATGCTGCGCTATGGGATCTTCTTTATTTACTTCTTGCGTGTTGTTGCTTACTTGGTCTGAACTTTTGTCGACTTTGAGAATTATATATATATGTATAGATGATAGTTAGGATGATGTAAAGGTCATCGTTTTCTGTGGCCCAGGGAAAATGAAGATGGTGTCATGTGGCCAGCACAAAGACCTTTACTTTAACTCAACTAATGTCAATTACCCATTAGAGTTGTGTGGACTCAGAGGCGCCACAAAGATCCCGAAATTAAAAATCCTAGTCTTCACTAGGATACGAACCTGGGTTCAAAAGGCAAGCGCTTTAACGCTTAGAGAAAAAAAAATATAGTTTCGATCAGTCATGTTATTAAAATTGTAATAGATCTACACCAACAATAGAAAGTCTGTACGATTAGTAATATTTGTACCAATTATTTTGTTTAGCGCTATTTCATGCTTTTAACGTTCTCAATCTGTTTATAAAAATACATTAAACTATATCTCGCCTGTTTACACTCTCTCTACTTGAGTTTAAAAGAAGGTCTAAATTCAATGACGACTATTTTAAGGCTTACACCGCATTCTTTCTCCACCTTTCTCTCCTGCCAATCATGACCATATGACCGTGACTTCTTGTAAGGGACCAACCAATGAAATTACCTGGCCTGTCTCAGAACTGAACGCTCGGCTAGACTAGTCACTTGTCGCTCCGCCCCGCTGATCATGAATGGACCAGATTTAGAATGACCAGTCACATTCAACAGAAAATAGTAAATCTTTTCTGTAAACCTTACTGTCCTATCTTATAAACTACACTCTGTAACTTATACTATAAGACATGATTAAAACGTAACCGTAGAATAGTTTTCGCTGCACAGATCATGAGACAAAACGAAAGAATAAGGGATTGAGCTTAATTGATTGTAAACATGGTATTTTATTGTAGCCATTTCTAATATAGGGAAGTAAAATAGTTTCAAAATAATAAAAGTAACAATTATTGAAAGAGGCGCGGTAGCTGAGCGGTAAAGCACTTGGCTACTGAACCGGGGTCTGGGGGTTCGAATCCCGGTGAAGACTAGGATTTTTATTTCGGGGACTTTAGGCTTTAGGCGCCTCTGAGTCCACCCAGCTCTGATGGGTACCTGACTTTAGTTGGGGAAAAGTAAAGGCGGTTGGTCGTTGTGCTGGCCACATTACACCCTAGTTAACCGTATGCAACAGAATCAGATGAAATTTATCTCATCTGCCCTATAAACCACAAGGTCTGAAAGGGGAACTTTAGTTGTTTTTTTTTACTTTACTATTTCTACTATGGGGAAGTAAACTAGTTTCAATATAATAAAAGTAGAAATTATGGAAAGACATATGATTGGGTCAGAAAAGTTAACCTTAAGTTAGTAATTTAACAAATACATATGATATGTCAGTGTCTTCAATTGATTAAAGAATATATGATTTGCTTTACAAAATTACCCAGTTGAGACCTCATATTTTGCTGTTGTCCTCCGAGTGTCTATTGACGTGTTCTTTTCTTAGGGGTTGGCGGTTAGATTTATGGTTAGGATTGTCAAGTGTTGGTATTTTCTTTCGATCTCTCCAGGTTTGTCTATCAGAGGCTACCTGCGTTTCTCTCGGCCAGTGAGTTTAAAATGATGAATAATTTGATCGATAAAGCGCTTCGGGAGGTAGAGTAAAAGTTCAGTTCCCATTTCATTCTTTGCAATCTATAGGGTACATGATAATAAGGTCATATATTGCTTTAGACAACAGTTAACAAGCAGGATGTAGTCTGCCCAGCACAAGTAACAACCGCCATTACTTCCCCAACAAAAGCCAGGTACCCGTTTGAGTTGGCTGGATTCAGGGGCCATCTAAACATTCCCAAAATTCATTATCTCCGAGATTCGAACCCAGAACAACAGGTTTGGAAGACAAGCGCTCAATCACTCAGCCACCGCACACCCGCTTTGGTAGGTCACCTCAGTTTCTGTTCAGATCCCTATGCGTCAATCACTCATGATTGCCATTTTTTTTACAATTCCTCTCCTTAGTTTGTAAGTTCTTCAGAGGTTAAAATATTGAAAAGCAGAAACCTGAGTAGGTGGCGGCGGTTCTCAATAAAAACGTCTCAAACGTATTTAACTAATGAACTATATCTTTGGGGAAAAATGACAAGCTAATTGGCCACGGCTTACATTGTGAAACATCTTCAGAGACGCATTTTACATTTAGAAGTACATCACACTGTGCAACAAACCTTTAATTTTTGTATATCTTTTTTGATAGACCTTACAGTGTGATTCCGTCTTACCCAAATAATGAAATGTTTGTGCATAAAATATTCTGATTATTAACATTTAAAATGATTCAAAATTATTTTACTTATTCTCTTGATGTATACTACCATTAAGTTTCCATATCGTTTATATGGCTTGTCATAACTCAAGGTCGGAGATGTCGAAATCCAGTACTCAAATTTGGGGATCCATTTTTGGACGTTTTAGGCCACGCCCAGTGTCTTTGTCTGTTTGCAGAATAGTTTTCTTATTGGTCTGAATGACGTCATACTGTACCTGAATGGCCAGCCAATCGTGAGCCTGGACTTGAGTCACATGACATGCCGGCAGCCTCCATGTTGAATAGCCAGCTTTAATATAGCTTTCGAACTGTTAAGATCGATTTTATTAAGTTCTCAGACTCACTGTATTTTTTGTGAAGATTATTTTAGTAAATTTTATTCAAATATATCATTGTAATACAGTTTATTTGTGTAAATTAATGTTCATACGTTGGAGATTTTGTTCTGAATTAAAGTTTGTATTTTTGAAGAAATGTTTCTTCATTGAATCAACTAGTATAAACTTAAAGCACCTTATCAGTTTACAACTTTATGAATCCCCAGCAAGTCACGGTCTTATTATCTTATATCAAATAACTTCAACATCAAGAAAGATATTTTATGACATATGATATTATCTCGATCCAAAGATTATCTAGTAAGATCATAAAATATACTCGTGAAATGGCTCTACTTTCATGCTTAAAGCATGCTAATAGCCCGATGGTCCAATCTCATTAGTGGACCATTATCTGGGACAAGGTTTTCCGCGCTGCCTTTAACCACTCAGTAAACACAACTCTGCTCGAGTCAGGTATCGAACATCGAGTCCCCTTTATAAGTATTCAAGGGAAATTAATCAAGCGTACTTAGCCTCTCGACCACTGTGTGATAATTCAAAACGAACATCTTTGTATGTCTAATATGAAACTCTTTTTATTTAAAAATCAAACGATATAAACAATACAATAGTCTAACAGTAAATCATGTTAATAGTTACAGTAAAGGTTTTCATCTTGATTCTCATCCTCCGTGAATGCAGGGTTATGACGAGACATTGAAAACTTAGGCAGATTACTGACCTCAACATTAGCGTAAGAACTGGATGTCTCGATGTATCTCTGTAGAACCTCGTAAACAGTTCTATATTCTGTCTGTTGAAATAAATTTGATACTTTGTTAGAATAGGACACTACACTATGGGTTATTAATAAAATATTTTAGTAGTCTCAGATGACCTGCGGATCGCGGGCGCTATTTTGTGTATAACTGATCTATTGCATTCCATTTGATCTATGCTAAGCATGGGGATATGTACTGTTCAGCTTATGTAAAACACTTTGAAAATGGGATTCAGCCAATGTGCTTAAATCGTTTATTATTTAATAGAGATAAATGTACATATTAATTATTATTTTTAGGGCCTTCTTGCTGTGAAAGAGGCTTTCAACACACACACTACGATCTCTGCCTTTAATTTAAGAAACGTTAATGCCAAATTTTATCAAGATCGGTCAATCGGTTTTGATTCCGTTCGGGACAAACTCATGTACATAAAACACTCATACAAACATCATAGCTCCTCCATCGTGTACAAAGATGAGCACATTTCTCAATTCCTATGGACTCGAAGATGGCTGTAAAGTCAAATCTTCGCTTTGAAAAGCCAGCCGCATATGTGGCATGGGTGAGTTTTGTCAGTTGCAGGTGGGCCTGCTTTTTCTCTCTGCTTTCTGTTGGTTCGGCGCTCTATCGCACTGGCCACTCTTCTTGCTTCAAAACTTGAGACTTCGAGACTCACAGTTTCTCGCCATGCGGAGCGATCTTGAGCTAGTGCTTCCCAGCCATGAATGTCGATACCGCATTCCTTGAGGGAGCTCTTGAGGGTGTCTTTGTAGCGCTTGTATTGGCCGCCTTGGGAGCGCTTTCCTGTACATATCTCTCCATACAGAAGTCGCTTGGGAAGATGATTTTCTGGCATGCGGATTACATGTCCCGCCCATCGTAATTGGGACCTTTTTACTGTCGCATTAATACTGTGCATGTTGGACAGCGTTAAAATTTCTGTGTCTGGTATGTGGTCAGACCAACGCACCTTATGAATACTCCTTAGACAGTGTAGATGGAAGGAGTTTAGCTTTTTGGTGTGGCGGGAGTATAAGGTCCATGACTCTGATGCATATAGGTGTGACGGGAGAACTACAGCACTGTAGACTTTCAGTTTTGTGGTTAAACTGAGTCCTCTCCTTTGCCACACTTGTTCTTGATGTCTGCCAAAAGCAGCACTCGCACGAGCAATACGGAAGTCAACTTCATCATCTGGTTGGCGCTTGCTGATATGGTGCTTCCCAGATTTACAAATTTTTTGACATTTGCTAGCTTCTGGCCATCTATGAGAATATCTGGTTCTGTGACAGCTTTATTTGGAGGAGGTTGGTGCAGCACTTCTGTCTTTTTTGCATTAATGGTGAGTCCAAAATTTGTGCAGGCATTAGCGAAGAGGGACAGGCTCTTTTGAAGGTCTTCTTCGTTTGCAACGTTTAGGGCACAGTCATCTGCAAATAACAGGTCTCTGATGCAGTCGAAGTTTACCTTGATCCTTGCCTTGAGTCTCTGAGCATTAAATAAGCTTGCATCTGTGCGATACCGTATGTCAACTCCAAAGCTTTCTCTGCAAAAGGCATCTTTCAGCATGGCGATGAACATTAAGCTGAAAAGTGTTGGAGCCAGCACACAGCCCTGCTTCACGCCATTTGAGACAGGAAAAGGCTTGGAGTAGTCTCCGTTGTCTTGAACTCTTGCTTGCATGTTATCATGGAATTGGCGCACCATTGTTATAAATTGGTCAAAGCAGCCGAATTTGGACATGATTTGCCAATGGCCTTCACGACTGACATTGTCAAAAGCTTTAGTCAGGTCTATGAAAGCAGTATAGAAATTTGAGTTTTGTTCTCTACATTTCTCTTGGAGTTGGCGGACTGCAAAGATCATGTCAACCGTGCCTCTGCCCTGCCTGAAGCCGCATTGACTTTCCGGAAGCAGGCCAGTTTCTATGTGGTGTTGTAATCTATTTAGAAGCACCCTAGCCAGAATCTTGCCAGCAATGCATAGGAGGGATATGGCACGATGATTATCACATGACTGCCTATTACCCTTTCTCTTTTAGAGGTGAATGATGGAGGCGTCTTTGAACTCTTGTGGTAGAGTCTTTTGTTCCCACATTATCTGGTAGATTTCTGTTAGTTTAGCAGTAAGCTCTGAGCTGCCAAGTAAGTAAATTTCAGCAGGGATGGAGTCTGGCCCCGGTGCCTTACCCATTGAGAGTTTGATATTGCTGCCGTTACTTCATTTAGCCGGGGAGGGTCGGCGAGTGAGTGGTTTATTGGGATTAGTTCCAGGCGTGCGATCGCTTCGGCACTGATGCTTGACGGACAGTTAAGGACTGTGCTGAAGTGTTCAGCCCAGCGAACAAGTATGTCCTCCTTGTCTGTTAGGAGTTTGTTTCCATCAGCTCTGAGTATGGGGGATGAGCCAGTTTGCTGAGGGTCATAAAGGGCTTTTATTGAGTTGAAGAACATTTTTGCATTTTTACAGCCAACATAGGACTCAATTTCTTCTGCTTTTTTGTTGTACCATGACTCCTTCATGTGTCTCAGGTTTCGCTGGACCTCTCTTTTGGCAATAGTGTAGCGTTCTTTGATTTGCGGGCAATCTGGATTACACAGAAAGGCCTTAAAGCAATGTTGCTTGTGTGTTAGCATCTTTTCGATTAACACATTGTTTTCGTCAAACCAATCTTGGTGCTTGCGTTTTGGCTGACCGAGGGCACTGCTAGCCAGAGAGTACACTGAATCCCTTAATTTATTCCAGCTGTTTTCCACATTATTGGTCATGTGCAGGGTTTTAAATTCACTGTCTAGTTTGTTGATGAGCTCTTGTTTGATTTCTGGGTTTGTGAGCCTGCCAATATCTAGGCGCTTTGCATGCTTGCATTCTTGGGGCCTCCTAGGTGGTTTTATGCATATTTTAAGCTTGGATAAGATTAAGCGATGATCAGTCCAACAATCAGATCCGCATAATGCTTTGATGACTTTGACGTCTTGTCTATCAGACTGTCTGACAATGATGTAGTCTATTTGATGCCAGTGTTTGGACCTTGGATGCATCCATGATGTCTTTTTTCTGTGAGGTAGCTGGAAAAGCGTATTTGTTATTGTTAGCTTGTGGGCTGAGCTCATTTCAAGTAGTAATGCACCATTGCTATTGCAGTGACCGATTCCGTGTCTGCCCAGAACATTACTCCAGGTTTTCCAATCACAGACTACTCTGGCATTGAAGTCGCCCAGTATTATGAGTTTGTCTGTTTTGTGCGTTTTGATTATTGCAGAGTTCAGATCCGAGTAGAAATTCTCAATAATGTTGTCCTGGTTTGACATAGTTGGGGCGTAGGCACTTATTAGAGTTGCGTGTCGCATTGAGGTCAGGAGTAGGCGTAATGTCATTAAACGGTCATTTATGCCTTTTGGTAGTCCTGCTAACTTGTTGACTAACTTGGATTTCACGGCGAAGCCAACACCGGCTTCACGTCTTTCCTCGCTATTTTTGCTGATCCAGAAGAACGTGTAGTCTGCGCCAATTTCTGTTAACTGTCCTTCTTCAGCAAAACGCGTTTCACTCAGTGCCGCAATATCTATATTGTATCTGGCTAGTTCTCTTGCCACAAGGGCAGTACGCCGTTCAGGACGATCTATTTCAGCACGGTCAAGTAGAGTGCTGACATTCCATGCGCCGAGTGTGAGTTCATGTGTCTTGATTTGTTTTTTCTTAAGGTTTGTGTTTGAGTTGTTTTTCCCGCATTTGTGGGATCCCCGCCAGTCGCGGGAGACTGGCCAGGGTCATGGGGGACAGGCAATGTTTAGGGCACCTTTTCTTGCCCCTTCCTCATTCTTAGGAGGTAAGCAGTGCATTCCTAAAAAGGGCTGCTTAGACGCTCAGACGACTGTCGGGTTCCAGTGCTGTCCCAGTCAATGTCAAGCGACCACATGGTCTGGGCCGCCTACGTGTAGGTTTGCGGCTATTGGCTGCCAGTGTATCCACATCTGCCACTTCGCCACTTGCCTATCGCCGCAGGGCTTTTTGATTGATGAACATGGGAGATGAGAATGTGGCTTGCGCGATGAAAATTTATTAAAGTGAGGGAGACTTGCGCTGCATCAGCCTCACTCTCTCGCCCCTTGCCAGCTGGATCCAGTGGCAGAACAGAGTCCAGACAACTGGGGCTGGTTTGGTGTTTGCATACAAGCATACATATATGTTAACATACATACATACATACATATATTCATAAAGATATAAACATACTTGCGTACATACATATAAACACATATTTGCATACATTAATGCATACATACATTCATCCATTCATACATCCATACATGCATTACATAAATTTACATGCATACATAATTCAAACACACTATATGAATACTTACATAAGTACCTATTTACCTACACACAAACATGTACACAAACTCCTTACATTGTGCTTTATATATTACATGACAGAAGATAAACTAAAGCAAACAATTTTTTAAAGATATTTATTTCTTTACTTTGGTTTTAACTCACCATAGTATCAATGGCTTTGGGCCGAATCGCTTTGACAGAGCCAACCACCAATGGTACGGAGACAAGTTTATCCTTATCAAGTCTATCTAGCAGAGAGACGAGCGTACAGGCTAGACCACTAAATGTTGATCCGTTTCTAAAGATGAAAATGAATGTAATGTATAAACGAGTGTGTTCGTTGGTTCTCAGAGGACTGATTATTCTTGTACTTCGAGACCCTATGTGCTTAACGTCAGTAAGACCCAATTACATTGAAAAAGTCTATTTTGAAGTTTTACATAACAACTAGACTCTTAATACAAAAAGCTTGGCGTCCAAGATTATTGATATTTGTGTGTGTGTGTAAAATATACATATTTGGCATAATAATTACTTTAAAAAAATATTTTATCAAAATAATTATATTGAATGCAACAATAAATAAATAAATATTTCTATTTAAAACATATAAATAATAAAAGGGTCCAAGAGATAATTTTGACAGACAATGGTTTTGTCTGAGTTACGTATGGCATTATATGTAGGTCACAGATGGGCCTTTTAAAGCCCAATACATATGGTCTATTGTTTCAAAGTACGTCTATAATGTATAGGAAAAGATACGAAAGATTTCTTTAATTTAAACAACACATGTTCAGTATGGAGTTCTTACTTGCACACAAACATTGTCCGTCCCTGGACATCATAGGATCTGATCTGATTTATCAATGTCAACAGTTTTCTAGGATCAAGATCGTTGAGATCGGCTTTGATGTGGATCACTTTGTGATGAACAGATTTCTGAAAAAAAAAAAAGAAAGAAACCCAATATTGGGTGGTCATTAATTCTGACATAAAAAGAAAGTGGTCATACTACAATAATGTCATATCTTAAATTTTTAAACATTAAGATCATAAACTATATAAAATAAAAAAATAAACAAAATTACCAAGGTAACGTTGAGTTTTCTTTCTTCTCCCATTTTCAAAGTTTTCAAAGATAAAGATTGCACTTTGACAGGTGGACACATAAAGTATTGTTCCACTCCTTCCGGTAGATACTGAACGACTGACTGTAAAAAAAAAAAAAAAGTGACCATGTCTAGGACATTCCATTCTAAGTACTTAATTATCTATTAAAATATATAACGTTGATATAGATTTATGACTTCGCATTTGGTGAGCAGGGCAGTCTTTAAATAAAATCGATCAAACTATAATAGACGTGAATTTTAAATGACGAGTGGATTTAAATTCGTGACCTTGACCTGCTTTTAATGAAGACAACCTGAACAACACATAGATCTATATGACTGATATAGAGGTATTGACTGGCTATTATAGAAAAAAATATTTCAAGAAATGGTCTAGTTTCTAAAAAGGTATTTTAAAAATACTCTAGAAGAAAGACGAAACATATGTATTGTTAGATCAGTACAGTTGTCAATAGCTCTTTATTATTGTCAGTTCATTTTTCTAGTATTTATAATTTTGAAATTGCTATTATCAGTTTGATAACTGATTGATTTAAAATGGGTGGTGTCGCCCTAACCGAGAGGCTAAGAGACTTGTTCGCTCTATGCTGGGAGAAGTGCGTGGTCCCACCTGAACTTAGAGACTCCGTAATCATATCCCTATACAAAAAGAGTAACAAGTCTAACTGCTCCAACTATCGAGGCATTACACTTCTGTCGGTAGCAGGAAAGATCTTTGCTCGAGTGTTGCTCGACCGACTAAACCAGTCTTTAGTGGATGAGGTCTTATCTGATAGACAATGTGGTTTCAGAGCCGGTAGAGGTACAACTGACATGATATTTGTTCTGCGACAGTTACAGGAAAAATGCAAAGAGCAGAACCTAAACCTGTACGCAGCTTTTGTGGACCTCACCAAGGCTTTTGACACGGTCAGTCGCGATGGTTTGTGGAGGATTTTGGCTAGGCTGGGGTGCCCACCTACGTTTTTATCCATTATCAAGCAGTTTCACGTTGGACAGAGAGGCCAGATCAGACACAATGTTGCTCTTTCTGATCACTTTCCAATAGAAAATGGCGCGAAGCAGGCTGTGTACTTGCCCCTACTCTATTTGCTATCTTCTTTGGCGTAATGCTGTGTCAAATGAGGCAGCGATTGCATGAAGGCATCTACATTCGGTTTCGTTCTGACGGCAAAGTGTTTAATCTCCGACGTCTACTATCCCACACAAAAACAAAGGAGATGGTCATAACGGAGCTTCTCTATGCCGATGATTGCGCCCTGTTATCTCACAATGAAAATGACCTCCAGAACGAATTAGCCTACGCTGCCGCCTCTTTCGGTCTATCTATAAACCTCGAGAAAACAGAAGTCATGTTCCAGAAGTCACCCAATGAAACATACTCAGCACCAAGGACCACAGTAAACTGACAGCCCCTTAACGTCTTAGATCACTTCACATTTCTTGGTAGCATAGTGTCAAATGACGCCTCACTTTCAAGGGAAAATGATAACCGTCTGGCCAGGGCCAGTAACGCCTTTGGACGCCTACAGACGAGAGTTTGGAAGAACAAATCGCTTCGCCTACCTACAAAAATAAATGTCTACCAGGCGGTGGTTCTCTCAACCCTGAGACATGGACACTATATAGAAAACAGCTAAGACTCCTTGAGCGCTTTCACCAAAGATGCTTGCGCTCCATCATGGACATACGATGGCAAGACCGCACTACAAACAGCGATGTCCTTGCGAACGCCGGTATGGACAGTATAGAGGGACTCTCATGATCCTACAGCTACGCTGGGCAGGGCACGTATCCCGTATGGGAGACGAACGTATGCCAAAGGCAGTCTTTTTTGGTGAGCTAAAAGGTGGTCGACGTGTAAGAGGTGCCCCACGGAAACTTTCCTTGGCTGACATAGAATAGAGCACCTGGCTGCATGCGGCGTCGGAACGAGACAGCTGGAGGTCACTCACGAAGGCCGCGGGATACACATTTGAGACCAAAAGAAAATCTGCAGCCGAGGACAAACGCAGACGACGAAAAGAAAATCTAAACCGACCACCTACGGACAATGGTTATGCTTGCCCTGGATGTGGCAAAATATGTAGGTCACAGCTGGGACTGCACAGCCACGGGAAACACTATATTCCTCACTAATCCTCGGATTCGAAGACAATCCTATTATTATTATTATTATTTAATTGATTCAGTATTGGGATTGATATTCTGATCATTTCGTCTTAGTTTCAAATAGAAAGTTAACCATTCAGACCCTCTGATTGAAGGGAGAAATGAGTGTAAAGTTTTTTTTTTTGGTATGTCCTTTGTTTCGGAAGGAAGTCATTTGGGACAACTGCCTTTTCTTGCCCGAGTTATGTTAGATACCATTAGAGCTAGGTGGACTCTTTTAGCTTCCTTCAGAAATTGAAATTTTCATTCTTAATCTGGATTCGAGCTAGAGAATTCCATTTTCGTGAGCCAATCACTTTACACTCTGCCGCCTAGCCCCCACCAGTTATATTTATGTAAGTCGAACATTTCCTATCTTCAGCTCTTTAAAAACACACAAACACTTTTATACAGTCGTATAATAATTTTATGGAGGCGCGGTGGCTGAGCGATAAAGCGCTTGGCTTCTGATCCAGGGGCCCATCGGGAAAACTCGAGTTTGACCGTTATATCGGTTTGAAAAATGTCTCATTATCGAAAAATTTATTTTGGTTTGAAGGTTTTATGAATGACATGGAGAATTTATGAATGAAAGTTTTCCATGACGTGAACGGGAAAAACGCTGCTTACGTCACTAGGCTTACCTTACTACAATGCAAACAAGAACGAGTTTTAAAGTATCAATGGACCTAATTAAACATTTGCGCACCATCTTATTGAAGATTGATTTATTATAGAACTATGGAAGGAAAGTAATGAAATTAAATGTACCGATGTATGATTAGTTATTGGGTTTTAAGTGCTTAATAAATTGTTTACACTTTAATTGCGTAGAGTGGTGTAGATTCCTCATTAATCTTCGGATTTGATGTCAAGCCTTATTATAATTATTATTTTGCTGGTAAAATTATGACCATGTGTTCATGCTTCAGTGTCTAATGTCCCGTACCAAAACAAAGGAAATGGTGATTACACAGTTGCTCTACGCCTTACTTTCTCAACTGAACAAGATATCTAGCTAGCGGTCAACGAGTTTGCGAACGCTGCAGCCACTTTTGATTTAACTATAAACCTCAGTAAAAAAACTTGGGGTTAGGGTGTGGTGACGAAAGGCCTAGGAGATATCTGAATGGAGGGATGTGTAAAAGCAGGCCATATCCTTCCATGGGCTGTAGCACCAGTAGCACCACTGGGACAGATGGATGGCAAAAGCCGGTATGAACTTCTTATAGTCTGACAGTCTGGCTGAGCAGGGCACATATCCCGTAAAATAATCTGAAGAGTTTCTTTAGTGTTCTGTTTGTTCTATATGTAATTGTACATGGCGATTTAATATCAAGTCTCTTAAGTCCTCCTACAGTCTAGACAGCGTAAAACTATCGTAGGCCTACTATTATAGGCTTGGAAGAAAGTCCTTGCAGTTTTACCCAATAACGTAGAAATTTGCGTCACTCGATGTTTCGTACTAAAGCCATAATTGAATATACTAATTCCAAAATTAAATGTCTGAACGTACCAATTTACATTTAGAACAAACAGAACACTTAAGAAACTCTTCAGATTAGTAGTCTTTATCCGATCGTTCATTTCGTAATTTAAAAAAAAATCCCAAAATGACTTAGGGTATATAACCTTTCTTATGAAATTATTAAACCGAGCAAGGCTCGGCCACCTGATCTTATATATATATATATATATATATATATATATATATATATATATATATTGTTACAACTCTACAGTGGTGGACTAAATGTGTTAATGTGTGAGACCCACTGACACGTACAGGCTTGGACGACGAGTCACACAGGTCAACCAAGGGCTGTACCTAGTGTTACCTGTGTTGTGCGCAAGCGACCTGAAAGCTTGGACTAGAACAGTGTGTGTGTTGGACAGGTAGATAGAGTCCAGTTCAGTCCAGAGAGAAAGACAGTGACAATTAGAACTGAGTGTGTTAGAATAAGTTTTGAAAATGTAGCTTATACGAGCTAGAGACTTGTGTTAGTTAGACAGTTCTATTCCTGTTAAGCATGTGAAGTTAGTGTAGACAAATATTGTGAACTGGCTGTGTTGATGTGTATGTGTTATTAAACCGCCACTGTTGTTAATGTAGCTCTTGTCGTTAAGTTCTTGAGTTAGATGTGTTGTGTTTATGTTAAGCAGTGTTTACAGAAGGCCTGAGAGAAGTGAAGTTCGTTACAATATATATATATATATATTATTGTAAACCATTGCATTTGGTGCGCACTAGCGCACTAGTGAACAAGAAAGACAGAATGTTGACAGAATGAGAGGACCGGTTTCCGCCCAAGACTATATAGGAGACAGGAAGCAAGAGTGCATCAGTGATTGAAGAGAGTCTACAGTGTTGACAATTAGAAGCCAACGTTTATGTTACCTGAAGGTTGTGAAAGGGACCTGGAGCGAGGCTGGGATAGCTCTCGTTGGTCCACGTTCAGGTTGCTGGTGAGAGGACTGTTATAGATCTAATTACTAGATAGACTCTTGGAAGGCTGACGCCTGTTATATGTTTTCCTGTTAATAAAGACCTAGTTTATTGTTAACTACTGCCTAGTGTTGA
>JADKLZ010078758.1:14855-27057 GCA_021533235.1 Biomphalaria straminea
TTGTTACGTAGGGCCGCCCTTACATAATTGGACGCACTAGGTGAAGTGATTGTAGATGCCTTTACTGAAATTGAAAAAAATAATAATAATAAAGAAATCAGCCAAAAAAAATGAGGCAATTTATTTAAAACCAACAATAACGCTGAGCACAAATTTCGTTATTTCTTATCTAAAAAAAATAAGTAGATTAGATTCCTTTGCAAGTCCCCTATGTCAGGCCATTGGCGGTTGTTTAGTTTGAATACGCCTAAAGCCGGCCCTGCATAAACAAATGTAGATAATTATGGTGAATGTACATCTAATAATATGTGATAATTTAAAAAATTTAGTAAAATATCCTAAGGGTCTAGTTGACCTACTTTATCACTTCCGGAAGTATCAAGTTCAAAGGTTACAATAAGTGATATTTTGTTCTCTACCACACATTTCCAGAAGTCTACAATTGTGTCTGGTAATGGAAGCTGTGTTAGGATGTTGGCATCTCTGGAGGTATAGCTCTGAAACATTATTACTATAGTGTGTCTAGTGAGAGTCTAGTTTACCTCTTATAGCTAGTATAAATGTATGATTATGAAATATAGGTTTAAAATAGGATGCATAATAATTAGAGCTGTTTTAAATTTCATAGTATAAGTACTAAGACAAAATATATTAAACATTTATAAATTGTCGATTGTAATTGACAAATAACATGCAGCAAAATAAATAGTTATCAAAACAATTATTTTTTTCATCTCAGGTTTATCCTTTGCCAGTGTTTGTGGCTTGCGAACAGTAACTCATTAGTCATTAAAATTATACATAGCTGTAACTTGGAATGCTAGATTAGTATTTTAAGATTGATAACCAAGTGTAGCGAATAAACAATTAATTATTTACCTGAATGTACACAGCATGGATGTAGTCGTTGTTTATGTCGCTAAGATGTACTCTGTAACAATCCTCTAAATTAAAAAAAAATGCAATTTTACTTTGAAATACTGCAAAATGACTTTAACTTTATATTATTGTTAGTTATACAAATATATCAAAAATATATAAATAAATTTATAGAGTTATAGAGTGTATGTGTGTACTTCTAATGCAGTAAAGGTGAGCGGATAGTTTGGTTGTGTAGGCTGAAGATTCTGATGAAACTACCAGGTGGTCTATCGTTATTCATTTTATATGTAGCCTATATCCTTATAAGTTATCAAAAGTAGATAACAAACGAGATACTATATACATCAGGATTTTTTTTTTAGATTGTCGAAGGTTATTTTTAACTCGGATTGAAATGCATTAAACATTTCGCATTATACATTATACAATATACATGGTTCCTTATACAATGTACATCGTTAATTATACAATATACATGATACCATATATTTGTACATTATACATTATATATTATTATTATACAATACAATTATATTGAAGTTGAAAGATGTGTATATTTCCAAATGAAAATAATATAGACCTGCATTATGTTTTGAAAAAAAAAGTTTATTCAATTTTTTTTCATTAAGAATATTATACACCGACATCGGCTTTGTTATACAAGACGTTTGGAGCTAAAAAAAAAAGCCAAAGACCGATGATCAACAATATTTGTTGCTTGGTGTTTTCTGTATATAATTTGTACTGTTCAGAAAATAGGTTGCGTGTTTCTGTTGGCGTCAGATTACTTGTGTGCTCTTGGTTACAGACAAGCAGATAACACCACTCCATAAATAAAGTTGACAACCAACAGGCGATTAAGTATAACTGTTTAATTCACGACGGGAGCTGTCCTAGTCTCATTCACTCTGTGCGATGTTACATCTATGAAAGCCTAGCCCCAATTGTCCATTTAGTCTAGCTAAGCTAGTGTCGCTTTTGCGTGTCGTTATAATCGTGCGTTCACTAGAAGTCACCTAAAGTGCGCCTCTACATTACATTTTTTAGTGCAAACTCAGGTTTTTGTTTAATGTAATGGTATCCTTACATCTGAAATAATAGATTTGGGTCAGTCTGGTTCCACAAATTGTTTTCAATCCAGTGTTTGTTAATATAAATTATATAAAACTGAATTATATCCTAAATATAAGTAAAGGTTTGCTAAACTAATGTTTTAAATTACATTCAGTAACTTTAAAAGAAAGCTTTCAACATGCATAACATACAAACTAATTTTAAAAGAAAGCAAAGATTATACAAAGTTTAATTGTAACAACTAGTTTTGATAAGTCGTGTAATTAAATTTATAATAGATCTTGACTTATTTTAGACCAACAACAATAAATCTGTGCGATTAGAAATATTTTTTACAAATTGTTTTTTTAGCGTTTTATTTATTTTTTAGCTTTCTTAATACACTATGATCCTATCACTTATCTGGACCAGATACAAAAAGAAATGTGGATTAATTTTACCGTTATAGCTTTTTAAAGCATTTATAACCACTTTTCTAGTGAGGTGCATATGAAAATAGAAGTTTTATATTGTTTGCTAAAAACGAACTTTAAAAAGTCAACCTGTATAATGTGTACTAATTCAGCTTATAACTTTACCTAAGTCGAGTACACTTTCTTTCATGTGTTCGAGCAATCAAACAAATAATTAATTATCAAAAATTAACAACTAATTGTTTTTTTTTTAATTTCTTCTTTTTTTTATTTTAGTATTGTCAAGTAAAAGAATAAGTTGTGCAAAACTTCAGGTGGATCCAAGATTGGTTGTGGGAGAAATAACGTGTACAAACTTTTACCAGATAAAGTTGAAATTAGCTTTGTAAAATAACTAACTTGGAGCTAGTTCAGGAAATCTATCTTTCTTTTGTTCCGTTGTTTTCACGTTCTGGTAGAGTTGATCCGCTTCTGTCATGTTTTCATTTCCACTTTCAGACTCGTCTTCGCAGTGACACATTTCACAGAGTGACTGAAATATAACAAGTTACTCGTCTAAATGCAAAATTCCACTGAACACTATTAATAAAACACGGTTATTTTTATAGCATAACGCTCAAACGGAAATATGTACAAGGGACAAAATAAAACTAGCACATCAAAACGAATTCTTTAAAAAAAAAGCTTAGCTAATGGGAAGAAGGAGGCGAGGTGGCTGAGCAGTAAAACGCTTAGATTCCAAACCGTTGGTCCCGGGTTTGAAACATGTTGAGTCCACCAAGCTCTAATGGGTACCTGATATTAGTTGAGGAAAATTAATGTTTATTGGTCGTTGTGCTGTCCACATGACACCTCATTAAACGTGAACCACAGAAACAGACAGTGGCGTAGCGTAGGGGGGAGGGTGGGAGGTTTTCAAAATCCCCCCGGGCCCCCACTTAGGGGGGGCCCTCAAACGGGTGTCCGAAATTTGTTTGTAAATACAAACATTTATATATTTGATTGACAAATAGTGTCAAGTACCAATACGTTTTAAAATTTTTTTTTCGAAAGAGAAAAGTTAAAGTTAGTTTTACTTACATTTTAAAATGCAAATCTTTAATAGATTTGTTGCCGATTTATTTTACTTTGAAAAGAGATCCAACGTATTTGCAGCAAAAACTAAGAATTATTAGTCTCTTTGTTGCCACGAACAGGGGCGTTGTTAGCAGTGCACGGGGCCCTGTGCGTGTGTCATGTGCGGGGCCCCGTAATGATAAACTATATATACCGTACCACATCACGCTAACCGGCTTTCCGTCTCTAACGCTGTAACAATAACAAGACATTATGTCCACCTTAACGCTGTGGGCTTCCTTATTTTTGTTACAAAACATAGAACATTGCGTAGCCAATGTTGCCTTACAATTGACCGCGCAAAGTCCTAAATATACTGTATTGTAATTGTTCTGCATAAAGAAAATTCTTTCAACTTAAAAAAAGTTTAAAAATGACTCCCATGACCATAGCCTATTGGGACAAAAACACAAAAAGCAACCAATCCAAATATTTTATTTCGTATATTAACATCTACATCCAATCGTATTTTATTAGAAAAATGTGTGGTGATCAAGTTTGTGACAATAAAATCTCCGATCGCGGGGCCCCCTCAAGCGCGTGGCTTGGGCGGCTGCCCCACTTGCCACCCTCTAAAGCCGCTAATAGCCAGGACTAGGTCTGGCCTGCGGATACGTCTGTTAGGCAGAAATCCAAAAGCAATATTTCTTAACTGTGATAATCACTTTCTCAACCTGGCAGCTTTTTATTCTGCTGAGTTAGATCAAACAATTGTCACCTTTTTTGGAACTGTACATGAATTGTTCAACTTTTTTTTTCCAAATTAACTCCCAGATATCCTTCCTTATGAAGTTATTATCGCATCCTTCCTTTTAAAGTTCTTAAGACTGATATCTACTAGAAACTTTAATAATTCGACCACTTCTGGTTGTCTTGATTGGCCCAAAGGTTCTCTAGACGTTGGTCTATAACTCTCTGTTTCGTTTGTTCTAACAGTTTACTGTTCGTTGCCTTCGTCGGTATCATAGTACCCAGAGATATCTTTATCGAAACTCTTGTTGATTTCTCCTGTTTGTTTTCCCATCGTTTGTTTATGATGTAAGATCTGGGTGAGTAACGGTTTTTTATGACAACTGCTTTCTGCCATGTTTATCCTCTCAATTTCTCTCCGACAGGGTAATCTGTGAGTAGTCTTGCTTTTGTATCGTATTTCACTTTGCTTTTCATCTGTCGTTCGTTGAGTGATGTCTCTGCATTTTCGATTACCGATGGTTTCAATAGTTTGGGATTAGTTGGAATGATGTCCCTGAGTCTTCTACTCATCAGTAGTTGTGATTCTAATCGGTGTATTTCTATACTCGAGCATAGCAATATATAGATCCTTTCTATTGTAAGATGTAGTGGATCCTTTTGATTTCGCAAAAAACATAAACAATAAATATATTTAAACCCATTCAAGCTTTCTGCAAAATGAAGAGAAACGATGAATCTGATCACCCAATCCAACGAAGAAGCAAAAGAAGTTAGTGAATACTATGGATTCCCTGTAATCAAATGTGGGAAGCGTGGTCGAGAGGCTAAGTGCAGCTTGGATTGCTTGGCTACCTAGAATGGGGCTCGAAGTTCGACACCCGACTCGGGCAGGATTGTGTTTACTGAGCGCCCACTGCAGCACGGGAAACTAACTCCTAGATACCCCCTCCCCCCACTGGTCCACAAATGAGATTGGACCGAAGCGCTCTGAGCATGTTATAAGCATGAATGTAGCGCTATATAAAAGCTATAATACTAATCAAACCAACCAGAAGAAAGAAAAGACTTTAATGAAAGTTGAGTTCTAATGTAGGACTGTCAATAGAACTTCAATTCAAAAGTTTTGCGCCCAGAAGGGCTAGAGAGATTTCATATGGGGATGAAGGAAAGATTACAAAGGCTGGAAAACAATGGATACCTTTGGGTTTCTTCTTGAACCAAGACACCTGTTGGATGATGACACGCTTATGACAAACTGTGTTACTTTTTCCTGTTTGTATGATGAAATAAATGGCAAATCGCTTGTTCAATGATGTAATTGATGTACGAGCAGTTTTCATCAACAAACAAGTAATACAATCTACAATAGACATATTGCGGAAACAGGCTTCATATGGTAATTACGTGTGCTCAAACCTTGCAGCCTCCTCCGAATACCGCCACTTCCATTGCGTCATTCTCAAAGCTCAAGTTCATCAAAAACTATCCCAGGAGCACGATGACGCAAGAATGGCTTATCATGGCTTTAATGTCAGTGAAGTCATAAATACTATAAAGTATAGATGTAGATGATGTTATAGATGTCTTTGCTGCATAGAATGCACGAAGTGAAGCGATATGAATTGATATTTGTCACTAGTGCATTATTTAGCTAATAAACAACGGCATTAATTATTAAAAGAGTCTTAATAATTTTTTTTTGTTAAGTTTTCTGATATACTGAACCAATTAGATCTTGGGCTTATATATTTTTTGCGTACATTATGTCATTATATCATATGTCGAATGTGAAAATGCAAGGGGCCCCCAAAGAGGTCGGTCCCCCCGGGCCCCCGAACCCCTAGCTACGCCCCTGGAAACAGATGGCCTCTACATCATCTGACCTATAGACCACAAGGTCTACAAGGGGAACTACTTTTTAATGGAAAGAAATCCGCCATAAAAGTATATCCATTTATAATGTAGGAATGATTTACCTTATGAGTCAAGAAACAAAATAAGTAAATGAATAATTAATTGTTTCTTTGTTGTTGCTTTTTTACTTGGTACAGGTTTTGTTATGTATAATATATTATTGTTTAAAGTATCAACAGGAACGAAGAATATGTGTGGTAGAAATAGCGCAAAATTATATAAGGAAACTAAACTCTACAATTTTAGCCATATCTATGAATACAGAAGGATTAATTTGTCTTGTATGCAGTAAACTAAATAATTCATGACCAGTAAATAATTGACTAATCTTTTAATATGTTTTTTATAACTCATATTCTGTCTACATCATCTATCTCAGTGGCACTACTGCCCATGGTAGGCCCTGGGCCTGCTTAAGCACTTCTCTCCATTCTGCATTGTGCCTATGCTAATGAATAAGCGTGCAAAGTTTTAACTTGATACGAGAACGGGTGTGTGGGAGAAATAGCATGTACAGATTTTTTTACCAGATAGAGACACACAGAAATAGTTGACTGTCACAGATGCTATTATAGATTTAATTATATTTAAAAGCTTGTATGTAAATTAGTATTAGAAAATCCTAACTGAGCCTCAAGAATTACACAAAAGGTCTAGTCCCTTAACAGAGCCGCAAGTTTAACTCAATGACGTCACAATGATTGTCGCAAGTCTATTGGTTGATTTGAAAATAAATATTCTTTTTAAAAGAGTTAGGTCAGCTGACATAGGACGCGCAAAAAGGCCAGTCTGAGTTTTGCTTTGGAAGCGATAGGTTCATGTCTCTAGTGTGTTCTATAATAATATTGAAGAAAGAGCCTTAGTATTATATGTTCATTTTTTAATATGTACCTTGTACATAAGCTGTACTTAAGTTGTATTTGAATAAAAGTTTCTAGTGTTTTATTTCTATGAGGAAGTTATTCAATTTGATTCCTAGTTCGTCTGTGTTCATAATTACATCTAATTCAAGTTAGATTCCCCGGCAACACAAGTATACTCTCCTATCGGACAACGAATTCGTTATTACATCTCAAGATAAAGTTGGCGAAGTCAGTCATTCATCCGCCATCATCAAGTATTGCTACATCTGGCATCTAGACGATAGGAAAGGTCTTGTGACATTGACATATCCTTTGTAATAACAAGATTACAAAGAGAGTTTGTGTGATACTCAAACTCAGAGGCGGCCCCTGTCGAAGTCGGATCCCTGTCAGATCCTCCTATTCGCAAGATGTTTCGGATGTTTCTTCTAAGTTGAAAATGGAGGATGGCGAGCAGGGTATAAACCTGCCTTATCTTGATGTTTGCGCACTAGACTGTAGTTCGGATTTATCGTTGGTCCATAGCTCAATTCCTGCATGCTCCCATCCCCTCCTGCGGAAGGTTTGGACTAGGAAGTAAACTATCTTCAACTCTGAAGAAACATTCAAAACATGTTAAATAAACAGACACATATCCGGGAGCGTCGAGATAATCAGTTCAGCACGCTAACCGCACGACAAGGAATTGCTCTTCACACAATAACAAACTGATTACAAACTAATACCCTAAGATATACAATATGTCAAACGAGCGATTTTAAATAATCTTTAGCATTGATCTGTAGAGATGTAGATCTACAAAAAACTTAACTTCCGATTTAGCATTCTTAATATATATCTTATTAATTATAATTATTAATAATTTAGATGTAATTTAGATAAAATTTCCGTAAAATAAAAAAACAAATGAATGCATTATTAAATTTAATAATAGAAGATTAGTTTTAGTTTATTATAACATTTCAATGTAGATCTAGACATAAACATTCGAAACAATCTATTATAGATATTTAAACTATTGCAATATTTCTGAAGGAACAGTAAAGGTTAAATCATATTTTAAAAATCCTTTAGTGTTGTTTTTTATCTATCTGTGACGGAAAAACCAACCAACACACAAAAACACACAAAAATATGCTTCTTTCATTCTAATGGGGGCACTAAACAATTTTTTTTTGAAATCTGATTTTTTTTTTTAAATTTAAGAAATTAGTTTAGAATCATGTCATTTCCGGGCTTTACGCTAGTACACAAAAGCCGCTGCTAAAAGTTAATTTTAAAAAACGTGCATAATATCTACATGCCAGGAGCATTTCTTATAGTAACATTTCTGCCCTTTAATTTACGTAATTAATTTAGAATTGGTGTTTTGTTATTAAAAAATCGCTTGCATAATTAATTTTATAAATAAAACGGTTTGCTTTTAGAAAACTAAAAGTAGCCGTTGCACCTAAACTTTTCAAGCCGCATTTAATGGTGAAATAATATTTTTCGTATCTCTTCTAGTTTTGGCGCCCTGAGTGTGACAGACGGACAGACGGACATTTTGCCCAAACCTTATAGCGGCTTTTTCCCTTACGGGGGCCGCTAATAAAACAGACAAATACTACAGCAATAGTGAGAGATATAATCCGAGCCGGATATACACTAATGAAAAACTCTGGAGACAGATAGGGTGTCACCTTTTAAAGGGGCATTTAAGGAAAATGAGAATATATTTTTAATCCTCAATTCCTATTGTGACAAGTAAATCCTCATTTCGATTTATTAAAATTTTAAAGTGCATGTATATTTAATTGCATTGGAGTGCATTGGAGCCTCTACAAAATGACCTCCACATACTTACATTAGGCAACTGTTTAAAATAAGGAGTATTTAAAATGAAAATCAAATGTTTTATATTTATCCCTTTAATTTCAAAATATGACAAGTAGGGGAAGTTATAAGTTAAGAATGGGTTATCTTTCTTACGAATTAGAATTAAAAAATAACAAATACAAAGTGGAAATATATTTATCTACAGTATTCGTTAGCGCATCACAGTGACATTAATAACAAGATTACAAAGAGAGTTTGTGTGATACACAAACTCAGAGGCGGCCCCCGTCGGAGTTGGATCCCTGTCAGATCTGCTTTGATCTCTCAACGGACGGACAGACAGACAGACAGACAGACAGACAGACGGACAGACAGGCCACACAAAACTAATATACATCTTCCGTGCTTTGATCTCTCAACGTTAGCCTTGTAAAGCCGATGTTCAAGGCAACTGCCACACTTGTTTTATGAGTTGATTACTTTACGAGTAAATACTGGTATGTTACTCGTATGTTGGAACAAAAAAAAATGTGAAAACATGTGCAGTATATTAGATTATTAATTGTCTTAAAGTAGGTTTCATTTATATTGCATACTAATTAGGTTTTTTCTCTTTAAATACTGTTTGCATAAAATATTTTTAAAAATTAGATTTTGAGCTTTTAGAAAAAAAAAAGTAGCCGTTGCATCAGAACTTTGAATGCTCTATATTATCGTGATGTCAGATTTTCATTTTCTCTTCTACTTTCTGAGCACTAAACGGGACGGACGGACGGACAGACGGACAGACAGACAGACAGACAGACAGACAGACAGACAGACAGACGGACAGACAGGCCACACAAAACTAATAGCGTCTTTTCCCCTTTCGGGGGCCGCTAAAAATAGTATACAGAAATATTGACAGTCTTTAGTGCATATATTGCATAATATAAACTTGAGTTTCCATATAAACTAAACCGAAAAATAAAATAAAAAAACAACGACGAAGAAAAAACAGACACAGAAAACATGTAATTACTGCTGCTTAAATGCGCATTTAATTATTATGGGACACGCTTAACGTTCCCCAATTATAATCTAAGGAAGAAAAACATTGATTCATAATATGGTACAAATATTAGAACTTATACTTACACTAAATTCTTCTTCCATTTTACTCGAAGTATTAATGCGCTTGTTTAGGTCCACTAGTCTTTCGGTGATATTGCTTTGTGTAATAAAGGTCCCCATACACAGCAGTGCGACTCTGGCTAATTTATGTAAAAATACATACTGCTCCTACATAAGACAATAGAAGGGGGATTTGATTAGTTTTGCAGTGATAATTAGCTCGTCTTAGTGCTTATGGTTAAATCGTAAGGCTATAAAACGATGATAATCAAAATACACTAGTTAATAATATTAATCAGCCATGTCTTTGAATCAAAAAAATTAATAAGGAATGCAGTAATTCCAGTGGCTACGCAGCCCCAGCTGTGACCTACATATTTTGTAACATCCGGGGCAAGCATAACAATTATCCGCCGGTTGGTCGACAAAGATTTTCTTGTCCTCGGCAGCGGAGTTTCGTATGGTTTTCAATACATTACTTACCAACATATTAAAGAACATATTTTGATATTGAACGACTCAAAAAAAGTTTACTTAAACTTTAGGGTTGGTGTCATATAACCTCACAGACAAAGGCCCAGAAGATTTTAAAGAAGATTCTCGTTGCCTGTTGAGAGCGGTACTTATTTAGTTCTGCCACACCATCATTAGAATACATTAGTGGACTTTGTTATAGAAACTATAATAAATTTAATCCATGGTTTCAGTCTACGGAAAAGCGAGCTTGACAGTGTCGAAGACTCTCTCTAAAGTATTAGTAGTATTGATTTTTATTACGACTTATATAATGTAACACTGTTAAGGAACATCAAACAGGTTGAAAGGCGTTTTCCTCCCATATATGCAGAAAAGAGTCTGGGACAACATATTGCTGACTAACAGCACTAAAGCTCTAGTTTACCGGACCTGTGTATTGAGCACCTTGCTATACGGAAGTGAAACGTGGTCAACATACTCATGGCAGGAAAAAAAGCTGAATGTCTTCCACCTCCGATGTCTAAGGCGGATCTTTAAAATAAGGTGGCAAGATAAGATAACCAACGAGGAAGTGTTACAAAGAGCAGGTCGCCAGGACATCCGCCCTGTTATCAGCAGCAGACGCCTTGGCTGGCTTGGCCACGTTCGTAGAATGCCAGTAGGTCGACTCCCACAGGATATTCTGTATGGCGATCTAATAGAAGGCAGAAGAGCCGCTGGTCGTCCACTCTTACGTTATACAGATGTATGCAAACGGGACATGAAGCTCTTTAAGATCGACACCAGCAACTGGGAAGAGGTGGCACAAGATAGATCCACTTGGAGAGAGAGCATAAAGAAGGGGTCTTTGATTGCAGATGCCATACACAACAGAAGCAGAAAGAAGGGTGAAAGTGCAACGGCGCCTGGTGACTACATATGCCCAACCTGCGATCGCAGCTGTGTATCAAGGATCGGCCTCTTTAGTCACACAAGAGCTTGCAAGGGGAAAAGATCGTCTCTAGAGACGTAAAATGCCACAGAGAGACGAATAACAGAACGGGGACTAATGACGCTTGGGATATTTGGGTTAGAGACAGAGAATCAGTTAGCGATAGAATCCTCTAGGGAAGGGGTGGGCAAATTACGGCCCGCGGGCAACATGCGGCCCGCCGAAGTGTTTTATGCGGCCCGCGAAAACCTAACTAAATCATTGTAATTATCTTGAGACATTATTGAAACTTTTGTTTCTTATCATTTGTAATGAAGAGGCTAAAGAAACATTGTCTCCAAACGTCTTTCTAAAGAGTGTTGAAAAAAAAACGAAGATTTTATTCAATAGCAATACTATATAACTTAAGTAAAAGACATAAGTCCTGGCTAGTATTTATTCAATGCAATGGAGAACTTTACTGAAAGAGTTGAATTGGCTTGTACAGATGGCAAGGGTAACAACTGATGGAGCTTTGTTTGAGAAAAACAACTTTTTTTAATAAAAAAAGGACATATTCCAGCCATAAATTAGTAACTGGAAAGGTTTACACATAGCTACATTAAATTAATATCTCGTTGGGGAAAAAGTGTGCACCTTTTTTATTTATTAGTGCCGTCCTAGGCAGATGCTAAGGTCCATGATTGTTAAATGGCAATTTTTTTCTTTTGTATACTCTTATTTTATTCGGGGCCACCAAATTCACTTCGCCTGTAGCCTCCATTTCTAAAAAGGCCGGTCCCGACTGGCAATTCAGAAAAGTATGTGAAGATTTGGAATTAAAACATTATGATGTTTGGTAACAATGTTATATTCACTGGCCAATCATTAGATCAACATGGAATTTAAAGGAAGAAATAGTTGATGGA
>JADKLZ010078758.1:32057-77351 GCA_021533235.1 Biomphalaria straminea
ATTATCGTGATGTCAGATTTTCATTATCTCTTCTACTTTCTGAGCACTAAACGGGACGGACGGACAGACAGACAGACAGACGGACAGACAGACAGACAGACAGACAGACGGACAGACAGGCCACACAAAACTAATAGCCTCTTTCCCCTTTCGGGGGCCGCTAAAAATTAATTAAATCGCAATATTTATATATTTTTTTAAAAATAAGGCATGTGGGAAAAAAAAAAAACTTACAGAAATTAATTAATAATGAAATAAAAATGTAAAAAAAAAAATGAATGTTCTTACCACTTTTATCTTTTTCATCGAGATAATTTTGTTCTGTTCCACAAAAATCACTTTTGTTTTCTCGAATTCTGCTCATACATTTTAGATTCCTTACAGTCATTCGTAATTGTTTTCTTTAAATAAATAAATAAATAAATATATAAATATATATATGGTTCCCGACCACACAATTCATGGTCATTTCACCAGTTGTCATTTCCCCCCCTAGTCATTACACCCCTAGTCACTCCACTCCTGGTCACCCCTGGTCACTTCAACGCAGGTAATTTTACCCCTGGTCATTCCACTCCTGGTCATTTCAACCCAGGTCATATTACCCCTGGTCATTTTACCCTGGTCACTCCACCCCCTTGTCATTTTACCCCTGGTCATTTCAAACCTGGTCATTTCACCTCTGGTCACTCCACACATGGTCATTTCACCACAGGTTATTTCATACCCTGGTCCTTTCTCTCCCTTAGTTCATTATTTTGTAAGGTGTTTCTACGGCTCACCGACAGTCTTGGCAGAGTACCGACAAAGGGTAGTAATAGTGTGACCTTTTGATGTATAGTGTTAAGGGTGACCTGATACCAGTAGGACGTGGCCGACACAGAAGATTTAGTAGGCATCTGTTAGGATAACAGGCTTCTTCTTTGTTCTCATTTACTTGTTGGAGCATGCAGATGACTAGACCAATATATGAGATAAACTTCGCAGTGATTTCCAAATTAGGGATCTCTCCATGTCGTTTTCTTCCTTTTTGGGTGTTTCGGGGCCAGTGTCTTGAACGGGCCTCTTGGTAAAGAGAGCATGTTTTGGAGGACATGGTCAGCATTCTCTCGTGACACTCCACATCGGTAGATTTTAATGATTCCAATATGTTGTCTCTTTCTGTTGTGTCCGGTCCTGAGTAGAAAGGCTAGACGTTGTGAGTCAAAAGGCGTTATCTTACTCAGGCTAAAGGTTTGGAGCAGTTGAAACACAGCGCCAAGTAGTATTAGCAGTGGCGTGTGTAGTGTGCTAGACGTTTTCTGGTGAACGATACATACAGCAAGTCGCCGTGGCTGGCTCGTGATCATGGCTCCATGTTGTGTGAGTTGTTTGCCACGGTCATCTCCTTAGACGTAAAATGCCACAGAATTGTTATAGCTCTAGTGGCGACACAATTAGGGGTCGTATTTACGTGTGACACAATTTAATGACGCCAGCTCAAGAATAGCGGTCAACTGTGACTAGTGGTTGTTATCTAACGCTTCAAGAAAGATCAATGGTTAACACTACTCTGGCAATTCATGTAATCGGATTCTAGAAATCCATCGGGCATCCTACATAAAGAGCGAAGGTATAGAGCACTTCACTTTACATGGCTTCACAACTTCACAAATATGAAAGGAAGTCACATGTCAGTCTTTTTTTTTATATTTCATCATCTATCTTGTATCGCAAGACTCAGTCTTCTTTCTTTAATCCTTTATACCTTAGCATTAAATTAGTGAACTCAAACTCTAGATTATTGTGTTGACAGTATAAAGCTATAACAAACGATAAGGCATTCATCTTTTATTGTTACATTATTTGATATCAATAATATACATACAAATCCAACCTTCGTCACTAGAATTAATGGTATGCAGACTTTTTTGAAGACCATCGCAAGCGTGTACATTTGATACGATCCTTGAAATACCAAACAATTGGTATGCTCACTATAATGGTTTATTGCTATATTTACCTTTTAGTAAATCCTATAACAGCCAAACATAGAGCTATTATAAAGAGTGCAAATATAGCTCCAATAATGCTTTGGGTCTTATAAAGCAATGCTGGAATAAAGAACACAACAGAATGTTACTACGCAGGCAGCTGGAAACATTAAACATAAAAGCAAGTACATTCGGTCAAGCTGAATTAGCATGAAGATTTAAACCATTATTTTTCTTTTGCCTTAACATATATTTTCAATAACTTTGGTAAATTTCATATTTCATAGTACGATGAAAAATAAGAGGGTAGTCTAGAGCGTCATAATGCTAACAATAAGAAAAAACATATTTGTGTTTATTACAACTGATGGCCGAAAGAAATTTGTTGGCAATAGGATTGAAAGTTATATATATATATATATATATATATATATATATATATATATATATATAATAACAGAGAGAGAAAGAAAGAGAAAGAGAATGCTACTTTTAACTATTTAGCTATTGTGAAAAAAAAATTTATGTACGTTACTACCAAATACCTACAACTTTTCAAATGTTCACAAAAGTTCCCATAGTAGCTTTTATAGCATCCGTGACAGAAGCCCGTGGCCTGGTCACAAGTCCCATTTACGCAAGTTATTGAACAGTTTTGCGTGCAATTAATACCAAAGAACCCTCCCTGGCAAACTGAAATGTACAGTTAAAAATAATTAGTATATTGTAGGGAGAAAACTTCTTTAAGCAATGAGATATAAAGAGAAGAAAAAAAAACAACAACGAACACTTTTTGACATTGCAATTATTATCATTCCATGTGTTTTGTGAGAAAAAAAAAAGGTTTATTTAGAAGCGTAGTTAGGGTAGAGGGAGGGACGGGGAGAATTTGAAAATCCCTCCGGTCACCCATTAGAGGGGGGCCCCAAATCTGTGATTTGTTTACATTAAATATTACGCAAAATGCAGGGGGCTCAAAAGAGGTCAAGCCGCGCCCCCCACCCCCCAAAAAAAGGCCAATTCCTATCTACCCTAATCGGTTTATTATTGATCTTCAACTATTTTAAATTATAACATAATACTTTTCCTATACGCATCAGTGCTAGTTAGTTATGTTAGTACCTAGAGGCCATGGAAATGATTCTCGCTGTCGAACCAACCCTCTTCAAGATTTCTATAAACATACTTAATAATTTTAATGAAGCTAAGATAAAGAAACAGAGGTTTTTTTTGGTAAATTTAATATAATTTTCTTTTTCATTTATTTTTCATATGTATTTTTTTTAAACTTTGAGTGACCATTATAAGAAGAAGAGAATTTGCTACCATTTTAGACGTAGCAGATGCCTAGCTATGTGCGGGTAATGCGGGCCTCAGGGGGGCATAAAGTGCTGAGTATCACTAAACTTTCTCAGTAAAAACTAAAAATGTGCGTATTTATATTTCTTCATTGTGTTTTTCCTATATTGTTTCTTAAATTCAATTCAAGATGTAGACCAGCCTGAATCAAATATACTTGATATGTTAAACTAAATCTCTGAAGCTAATGCACTTTCTTCAGAGGTATATAATATATGTTGTTGTATCATTATTCAAGGTACATTAGGATCTTTGAAGACATGATGTAAACTTAACTTTTTCTACGGACTATAGATAACGTTACGCGACAAGCTCCACAGCCAACCGAGTTCATTTCTCGATTAAAGTTTGATGGACATCAAAAAATATATTATATTGGCCTTCGAAATAGGCCTTTGCAGAAATACTAACTACTGACCCTTCTGTTCGTCCCACGGCCACCACATACTGTTGACTAACAAAAAAAGAAAAACAACAACTCATTTTAATCATCCTACCTACGCTGCAGACAGGTGGATTGCTGTAGCCGAGACATCCTTGTTTACAAAGTCCAGACGTATTATTACAATACAAATGTAGACAACCTTGAGGACAGGTCTCTGAACAGTTTGAGCCCCATGTTCCCTTTGTACATGCTGGGGAAAAATAAGTTAATGCAGACTGACTCACATTTGATATAATTTGAATATTTTTTTTATGTCTGTATTTATTAAAGATTGTGTAATTTTCTACAAATAAAATACAGATTAACCCTTAAGTCAGTGTTTCTCAAACTTTTCCTATGACGCCCCATCGCAGGTATAGTAATAAAGTAAGTAACCATTTCAGATAGGTAATGTAAGGTAGGTCATAGCCGAGAGGGCTGTGGACCCCTGCGTGAAAAATCTAAAAATGCCGACCACCTTTTTTTTTTTCTAGAAAAAAAATTCCATTGAGACTGAGCTGGACACTGTTCCAAATGTGACATTTGATTGGTTTCCATTTTTTTATGGGCCATTCCATTTGTGTTTTTGATTGAATCTACAGACGGCAGTTATAGAAAAACACAGAAGGATCCCCTTATTAAGTATTAAACGTATTTTTATAGTTGAATCGATTGTCGACTTCATCTGTTGCTTGTTTGGCATTTCGTTTGTGGTTGGGGATTACCTCCTGCTTATTTCGTTTGATATTTACCACAGCGGAAGATTCATAACATTATACTCCTGTATTTGCGACGATTATTGACATTGGAGTTTTGTTTTTCAACGTTCCGTAAACCTTCATGATAACTATCACGATGTCATTTTGGAGAGATGTGCATATTATCCACAATCATCCGACATATACGCATTCAGATTTGCCTACAAATATATCCGATGAATGAATCAACTTTGCGCTTAATATTTTTAGTAAATTATTCATACTACAAGTCATTTATACAATGACTTATAATAAAATAGTGTTTCTCAAATTCTCTGATTGCGACTCCCTAGGCAACAGCATTTTCGTTCGAGCCCCCTTTAGAAGTTAAAGCCCAGTTGAGCAATGTAGGCTTTCACAGTGAGGCCCGTGAGAGTTTTAAAGAATGTAATAAAAAGAAAAGAAATATAGTTACAATTTTTTGGCTTTTTTTTTTATTTAGCATATGTTAATAGAACACTGTGTATAGAATTCAAACTGACGTCATGTATTTTCACTAAAACGTTGCTGTTGTTGTTTTAGACATTGAGTTCACCTACATCCTTTATAAGAGTTGTAAAAAAGTTCCTCATGGAGATAGAATTGAAGATTCGGCAGTTTTCGCTCAAGTCAGCAAGGGGTTTGAACATTTTTTTCGCCATCCCACCCCACTCGTTGTCGATCGGTTGTTGGCTTGTATCTCCAGTAAACTCTTACAACTGAACCGATCAAGGCGTTTTATATTTGAAAAAAATAAACTTTAAATAACTTGAACAAACTTCATAGTGAACAAAAACTTAATATAACTGCTATTATTCACGATTTGACTTGTTTCCAACTCATAATTATATATAATTTTTTTTGGCTATAAATTTTACAACTCTTTACATATTGATTTTCTGTACATTTTGAAGCAATCAATAAAAATTTAAATACAGATTAAAATTTACAAATTTAACAACTATAAGCAGACAGTACCTGCGTTACAGTAAGGAGGATTACTGTAGCCGAGGCAACCTTTGTCACAGTGTCCAGTTAAAGCATTGCATGACGAATTCAGACAGCCTTCAGAACATGCTTTTGAACAATTGATGCCCCATTGACCAGGTAAGCATACTGGTGGCATATAAATACATAATTAGAAAGCAAAAAGAAAACGAATTATTCTTAGTTTATAATAATACTGTAAAGTAGTAGAGATGCATTATAAGGGATGTCGTCAGTAAATAGAAAATATCCGACCTTTAACAATGGAATTTTACATTGTATCAATGCCTTTTTTTTACACTGCAGAATCGGTAGCATCATTCGACAAGCAGCTGGCAGTGTCAAAATACTTTGTTCGATTCCCAGTTTAAACCAAACGTTTTTAAATTTAATTTAAAAAATAATTTTTTTATTATATTTTAAATTTTATAATGGAAGATTCTCTTTGTTATTAAAATGTATTTTTAAAAAATGTTTTTCTTCTTTTAAGTTCAATTCTCTTTAAAATAATGAGTCCATAAAGGTTTGAAAGAAGTTGTAACTTACCCGAGCTGCACTTAGGAGGGTCGCTGTAGCCTAGACAACCTTGGTCACAGAGTCCAGAAGTACGATTACAGGAAACTTTATAGCATCGCTCAGAGCAGTTTTGTCTACAGTTGATACCCCATCGGCCACTCATGCATGCTTTGGTATAAAAATTAAGAGGAAAATGTTATTGCTGGAGATCTTTACTTTTTAACTTCTATTTTTTTTATTTTTTTTATTTTGAAAGCTAAACAGCAATACTTATTGAGTTGTCTGATGTACACTTTTTTTCTTTTACCTTTCTTGCATGATGGGGGATCACTATACCCAAAGCAAATTGCATTGCACTGCCCGTTATCGATATGACAGATTTTGTTGCATTCTTTAGGGCATGCTTCTGAACATGTTAGGCCCCAATATCCGATAGGACATTCTGTAAAAATAATAATATTTTAGTACTTTTTCACTCTGGTTATTTTGTTAATATGTTTTAAAGGTAAATACACTTTCTTCTGTATTTTTTGTAATGCATATATAATGTTAGGCTTACTTTATTGCTAAATGATACAAAGCATATTTTAAAGAAATTCACTTTAAAATAAAAAGAAAAGCTACATGTTTGTAAAGCATAACAAAATATAGATCAGCAAACATAAAATGTATGTTTATAAATCAAGACTTTATCAAGTCATCCAATCTTTCAAACTCTATCAAGAAAACACCTCTATCCAATCAATAAAAAAGATTTAGTCTATATTAAACTGACTAAGGCTAAACAAAAAAAAAGTACGATGTTTAGAATCCCACAAAAAAAAAGTGAGGCGGATGGCAAAAGTCCGCCTTTTCCAATTACATAGACCCAGTCTGCAAAACATCTTGCCTGCAACTCGGACAGAAGAACGCTTTTTAGTGGCGAAATATCGTAATAATAAGTGCGTACACAGAATAAACGCTAAAAGAAGGATGAAGTCATTTCTAATTATTACACATTAAAAAGATCACTTGTTTTACCTCCGTATGCCTCCACTTCACACAGTGTCAATATCGGATTCTCATCATATCTGTATTCAATATTAGTAGCTGTGATAGAAATTGTTTTCGTTCGTTCAGTTTCCGGAATTAGGATGGTATATGTAGATTGGTCATTTGGCAAAGGATCCACATAACGAAACCATGAATGGTCACTCGTGTTTAACATTTCTAATATGAATTTTTTCAGCCTACTTTGGTGCTCGTCTGCCGAAAATACGAAGTATATTGTATCTCTAAATAATTATGAATTCAGATATAAGATAAGATAAGATAATTTTTTTATTGATCCAATCTAATGGAAATTCAGTTTGATTGCAATTGACAACCTCAGCATAACTACTGTACAAAAACAATAATGATAAAAAATTCGAACAACATTCACATACGAACACACATACACATTCAAAACCAGAGCTTTCTGAATACCTTAAATATTCTTTAAACTTATTATGACTACAAAAATTATCCAAAATAAAAATTCGTACACCTAACAATGTTATAGCCTCCCCCCAAAAAAAAAATAAAAAAAAATGCTAGCTAAAAATTCTGCTGATATATACATTTAGATACATTAAATCTATTTTAAAAATAGTTTATTGTTTATTTTAGCGGACTTTCTGGTTTTCGGATTTTGTCCAATCCTCGTGTACCCAAACGAGGAAGACAGGCATGACGGGACAATACCTTATTTGCTGGCGGCTGTCCAGCTTGAGGAGGGCGGTAGCTGTCCATTGGAATCCTAGGATCCCTCCCCCTGGCGCCTTGCTCTACGTCAATTGAGCATTTGGGCTTATAACCGGTGACTGCCACTTCCCGTGTTTGGCCGACTTTAAAGGCGAAGCTGGAGTGTCCTCCCCAGTTTTTGGGGTTAGGGCTTTAAATAAGGGAGATGAAAGCCTGGGCATTGTTTATGGTCGGAGCGATGTCACCCACACAGCAGTTCCTCCCTCTCCTCGGAGCTGACGTGACCAACGGAACGCAATATCCTATACAGTTTGGGATCAGTATAGACGCAGGCTCTGTCAGGCTGTAGCACAGCCGTTGCCCCTTCTCATGTCTAGCTCAATATCTGAACCACTCGTGAAGTCCAGGAGTTGGACTGGTTGTCAGAGGCTATTTGAGAAGCATGCTATTAGGAAGTATTTTGTAGGTAATGATGGACTTAAGATCATTACCACTTCCGGCGTTAACAACCGTTATAACAACGTTATAAGAATTACTTATTCGAAAGCTATGCCGGTATTGGGAATTATACATTGTGGAGTATACGGTGTACCAAGGGTTATCTTTTTTGTTTTGCTGAGATGAAAGGTTCATTCTCACCAACTCCATTCACAAGGCTTTTAAAAACCAGTTCTAGTGTCCACTAGCGGATAGCTAGAAAGCAGCTAGCGGCTTCCGAAAGAGATAGCGCTGGATATCTCGTAAAAAAGCCGTGTGTAGCATTAAACCAACCACCAGTAACCAATGGTTATGTCTGTGCTGCATGTAGCGAAATCTATAGTTCACATCCAGGACTGGCACCTGGAATACTGTATTTTTCTTAACTATCTAGATTCTATATATATATTTCTCAAAAGACAAGTTTGAAAGTTCAAACATACAAATAAGCAACAACAACAACAAGTAAATGGGAAGATCCCATGGCGCAGCACGGTGTGAATGGAAATTGGTGCATCCCAATCCGCACTATTTTGTGAATGAAAGTGGTGTTTATATAATTCTCTTCTTCTCAATTTTTGTCATAATATTAAAAGTATTTCCAGATTATTGTGTCGTAAGACTTGAAACTAGAACAACAATACACAGAAAGAGTATATTCTCAGGTTTGACTTTAGAAGTACATTAATTGATATCACAAATTACGCACATTCGTTCATTAGACATGATTACGAAAGGTAACTCATCTCTCTACTCCTAGATCTAGTCTAGATCTAGATCTAAAACTCGAATTCAAGTATAAGATTATAGAACTTCTCTTCGCAGAGACAGTTTTATGCTTTAGCACATGAACATTTAATCAAATTAACATTCAAATTTGTTTTTCTAAAGCATTGTTACATGAGTGCAACTCTATTCTTAATATCGCGTAAATTAAGGTCAATTAGCCATTTAAATAATTGTACTGTTCAAAACCAATATAATCACTTTCACTGCAATTGACTAATTCAGCTGTGCTATTATATAAGAAGTCATGGGAAGATAACGCTTTTTATTTCGGCAAGTCGCACTAGAGTTACCACATGTACCTTTAGCAAAGAAAAAACTAGGGGGGGGGGACAAAAACCAAAATAGCAGGGCCAGATATAAACGTTGAAGGGCCCTTTTCTAAACGGATTTTGCTGGGCTCAGTTTGGTTAAGGATACGAATAAAATTGAAAATTAAGAGTTTGTATTAGAAAAAAAAGATTCGTCTTTGCATTTTATTATTTTTTAACTAAGTACAGAATAACTGTACGAGCCTTGCGTGTAGCGAAGTCATACAGTATATCATAATAATTCTGTATCCTACATAGATCATGCTCAATAACAAGAATTAGCAAATGTTTCAATCTGTCTTTGAGAATTGTTGATCTCAAGTAATTCTTCATTAGCTTGAGGTGTGAGAAGCTTCTTTCCCCATTTTTACACAATTACGTGTATTGATTAATGCCGTTTTTACCGGCTCCCGTAAGGGGAAAAAGCCGCTATTAGGTTTAGGCAAAATGTCCGTCTGTCCGTCTGTCACACACAGGGCGCCAAAACTAGAAGAGATATGAAAAATATTTTTTCACCATTAAATGCGGCTTGAAATGTTTAGGTGCAACGGCTACTTTTAGTTTTCTAAAAGCAAACCGTTTAATTTATAAAATTAATTATGCAAGCGATTTTTTAATAACAAAACACCAATTCTAAAACAATTACGTAAATGTAAGGGAGGAAATGTTACTATAAGAAATGCTTCTGACATGTAGATATGCACATTTTTTAAAATGAACTTTTAGCAGCGGCTTTCGTGTACTGGCGTAATGCCCGGAAATGACATGATTCTAAACTAATTTCTTAAATTAAAAAAAAAAATCAGATTTTTTTCAAAAATTGTTTAGTGCCCCCATTAGAATGAAACAAGCATATTTTTGTGCGTTTTGTCTGTTGGTTGGTCTGTCCGTCGCGGTTAGAAAAAAACACTAAAGGCTTTTGAAAATATGATTTAACCTTTACTGTTCTTTCAGAAATATTGCGATAGTTTAAGGATGGGAGCATACAGGAATTGAGCTAGGGACTTAGAAGAAACATCCGAAACATCTTGCGAATAGGCGGATCAGTAAATGCGGCTGAAATTATGGCTAATGTAGGTCCACTAAACCTTAGGAGGGAAAGGTCAGTACTGACCTGCTTTGAGCGATATAAAAGGCTGGACGATTACCTCCCAGCTAGAAAACTAGTGGATGGTTGGAGATGCAGAAGACGTATCAAGATACAGTCTTTTATGCACCAAGCCACTAGACTATCTGATAAAGCTGGACTCTCCACCAACCGACAAAACATTCAACGCTTTCACCCCTTTCCCCCTTGGTGTCGCCCAACGACCCCAGACGTACGACTAAAACTAGCAGATCCTTACGCCACCAAGCAAAATCGTTCATCTAACGACCTCCAAATAATAGCACTGGAGACCATTAATGCTTTCAAGCCCACTGCTATTTTTGCATATACTGATGGGTCGGCATTGTTGGATTCTGAAAGAGCAGGCTATGGAGCCGACATCGACTTTCTTGGCTCCCACTCAGTTAAAATCTTTGGACCATGTGGTAGTGTTTGCAGTTTTGATGCGGAGACCATGGCAGTCTGTGAAGCCCTAAAAGTCATTGACTCACAACTCGGCGAGGGACATTTGAGGATTGTTGTGGTCACTGACTCAAAACCTGTGCTACAGGCTTTGCAAAGCCCTGGACCATGGCTCCCCAATATCGACACTGTCATCATGGCCTCACACAATATGAAGCAGCGCTATGGCATTCCTGTGATAATGCAGTGGGTACCAAGTCACATAGGTGTGACTGGGAACACTATTGCAGACTCCTTGGCCCACCAGGGAGGACAAATTCCACCAACTGAACAGGCTGTAAGTTTTCACCATGCCCTGGCTACAATTCAAAAAACTGAAATGGAAAAGTGGTTTGAGTGCTGGGACAAGTCCCCGAAAGCCCGTGGAGTCTGGGAGCGCATGAGGCGCCCTGACCGCACTTCCCCGTGGTGGAGGTTGTCCAGGCCTGAGCAAGCTGTTATAGCACAGTGTAGGACAGGCCACTGTCCTGTTGGCTCATACTTTTCACGGTTATGGCCAAATTTTGACTCACGGTGCCCCCGCTGTGGGGAAGAAGAGGAAACCGTACCTCAAATTTTGTTTGACTGCCCCAGACTTGCTGATCTCCGTCTCGACAGGTCTGGGAAACCAAAACTTCTCAACCTGTATGGTGACGCCTAAGCACTACGCAAGACAGCAGGGTTTCTGTCCAGGGCTTTAGCAAGAGAGGATTTAAGCCTCTCAAGCCCTCACTCAAATGGAGTTTGATGATGATGACGATGATAATAACAAAACACCATCTCTAAAACAATTACGTAAATGTAAGGAATAAATGTTACTATAAGAAATGCTCTTCACACTTGGATATCACGAACATTTTTTAAAATAAACTTTTAGCAGCGACTTTCGTGTACTAGCGTAAGCCTTGCAATGACATGATTCTAAACTAATATTTTAATTTGTTTAAAAAATCAGATTTTTAAAAACAAAATTGTTTAGTGCCCCCATTAGAATGAAAGAAGCATATTTTTGTGCGTTTTGTCTGTTGGGTGGTCACGGTTAGATAAATAAACACTAAAGGCTTTTGAAATTATAATTTAACCTTTACTGTTCTTTCAGAAATATTGCGATAGTTTAAGGATGGGAGCATACAGGAATTGAGCCAGGGACCAACGATAAATCCGAACTAAAGTCTAGTGCGTAAACATCAAGATAAGGCAGGTTTATACCCTGCTCGCCATTCTCCGTCGTCCAGCGAGAAGTTAATTATTTTCAACTTAGAAGGAACATCCGAAACATCTTGCGAATAGGCTGATCTGAAAGGGATCCGACTCCGACGGGGGCCGCCTCTGAGTTTGTGTATCACACAAACTCTCTTTGTAATCTTGTTTTTTGAGGATTGGAGTTTTCCATATTTAATGACACTCCAAAATGAAATTGTGTATATATATTGATCAGATTTTATAAGATTCTTGAGATTTTAATATTTCCAGGCATTTTAAAAATATATTTTGCAATATCGAGAGATTTCGACGAACAATTTAATAAGTTATGTTTTTATTTAATAATTTACATCTAGAATTATCGCGGGGCTAATTAAAGTGCGTGGCGTCACATAGGTTGCAGTGGCCTAAGACCGGCCCTATCTACTACCATTCAAAGCTCTTTTATTTCAAATCTTTAAAGAAAAATGACTTTTACCAAGAATTTACCAACAGTTATAATTTATTTATATTTGTATGTCATACCTCTATTATAAAGTACAACTCGTGTGATTACGACTGGTTGACTTAAGGTGATAGAAAGTTTTGGTCTGTTTTCCTCTGTGCCACTGTGAGCGCAGCTGTCGTACTCAAATCTGGATTCTGTGTTGCCGTCCACTGCCAAATCACCATTATAGACAATACCATATTCTGTATAAGTAGAGCTCAACACAGCCTTCTGTCCATAGGCAAAGTTTCGACCTATTTACAAGAGAATGCAAGTTAATATACGATATTATTGCTTATGCCTTTTTTCTTATCCTTTTACAAGGCTGACTTGCTTGATCTGTAATCAAAATCTACAATTTTTGTATGCATAAAAATAACGGATTTAAGTTCTCTGTAAAAAAAAATAAAAAAAAATTAAATAATATTGAATTTTTGTCTTATTTTAAAACGTCTGAGTGTCAAAATAAGTACAAAATGTTGCGTTAAAAGTATTTGTATTGTAACCTTGTAATTAAGGTAGTAATAATAAATTCATAATAATAATATTTATTGTTATTGAGGAAGTTTGTTTTAAAATCAGGCATTATATACAAGTAGACAATATAACATCGCAAACAAACCAGTTACTTTTTATAGAAAGCTTTATCAATTCAAGAGGCGCGCTGGCAGATCGGTAAAGCGCTTGACTTCCGAACCAGGGTCCGGGGTTCCTATCCTGACATTTTTTTGTTCGGGATCTTCGGGTGCGTCTGAGTGCACCCAGCTCTGATGGGTACCTGACATTAGTTGGGGGAAAAAAGGCGGTTGGTCATTGTGCTGGCCACACACCACCCTCGTAAAACCGTAGGCCACAGTATCAGATGACCTTTACATCATCTGCCCTATAGACCACAATATCTGAAAAAGAAAGTTTTTTTTTTCTATAAATTTACTCTGTCTGTCTTTGTTTGTGTATGGTAAAAAGTTTGAACACGTTATTTCTCTGACACCCATTCTCTGGTCAAATTGAAAATTTATATATATATATTACCAAATAAAAATGAATCAATTTAAAAAGTAACCAATTATTTAATATTATTGGTAATTAGTTTTTTTTGTTTAATATCCAAAAAGGGTAATATCTTTTACATTATTGAGGGCTATAGTTATAAATGCGAAATTCTTTGCCTTAGATAGGATTTGTTTTAATAAAAGAATTGTGCATTAATTTTTCTTGTTTATTTGACTATCTAGTTATTCATAGCCACCTTGTTGTTTATGTACTATCAACTGTAGAGATTTACCATGTCTCTTAATTCACAAAGACTGAGCTAATTATTGTGGAATAAACATGAAGACTAAACATCTCTTATTAAAGTTATTTAGTTGGTATAGCAGTCTTTGAAGTCAGCTGTGTAGAACATTAATATTTGAACAATGATTCCAACACCATCTCGAGCTTCCTATGAAGCAATTGACTTTCCATTTTCAAACGTTGGAATTGTTTGTTTTCTAATGGGCGAAGCAAATTTACTTTCCTGAAAAGGGGGGGGATGATGTTTAAGTCACAACCGTATGCACACATACATTAGCTCATATACCTGATAATCGTAGTTTCTCTTTTTTTTTTAAGCACGGATGTGTTTGAAACTTAAAAATCCCTTATGAAATTTGGCGACTTCTATATTCCGGAAAGGGGGAGGTGATATTTTAGTCTTGCATTCTGCTTACGTTAAAGGATTTTACTATTTTTACTGATTGTATTTTGACTTTAGTTCCTTTTATTTTTGGTAGGTTTAAAGCTAAATCCCCTTCCCCATCTTTCAGTTACGCTGATTAAATTTGCTAAAAATGTTGTTTTTTTCTTTAGTATGTATTTAGTTTGGTTTGAATCGAACCTCAAAAACCCTCTAGGTCAGGCATGTCAAGTTCATAAGGGGTATGGGCCGCATAAACAACTTACTATGACCTGAGGGGCCGCAGCAAAAAAAAAAATCAGTTGCAAAACAGCTAACTAGTTTTATGTAAATTAGAAATGATACATAATAATACAATAATTAATGGCAAACCTGTCACTTAGCTTAATTTGTAGTACTATTGGCTAATTAAAATTACTATGATTACCCATTATTTTCTTTGTCCTGATGCTTGACATCTTTTCTGGGATACCATTTTATTAATGTCAGGTTGAAGTTTGTTTGTCACTGACGCTTTCATCACAGATGACAAAATATTATGATCAGATAATCTCGAACGGGAGGTGTTTTAATAGCTTTTTTTATGGAAAAGAACTGCTCATAGAAACCAGTGCATGCAATAATAGCTAGAATACTAGCTGCTAATTTCCGCAATTTAACGAACCTTTCAGGGTAAATGACTGTAAAATTTTTGCACAGCCATTTCAATATTCTTCATATTTCAACTTAGAACCTGACTTCTATCAGCTCTAGTTGCACATTTCCAGCAGCATTATCAGAATCAAATCAGATCGCGTGATCGTGAGGCTAAGTGCACTTGAACTTGGCTTGATTTCCTAGAAGGAGCTTCGAGGTTCGACACCCGACTCGGGCAGAGCGCCTAAAGGCAGCACAGAAAACTCCTAGATGCGCCTCCCCCCACTGGTCCACAAATGAGATTAGACCAAAGCGCTCCGAGCATGCTAAAAGCATGAAAGTAGCGCTATATAAAAAGTATAATAATAATAATAATAATAATAATAATAGTAATAATAATGATGCTGCACTGAAAACGAGCAAATTTAAAATTAGCATCAGTCTCTCTTATTTTTGCAAGTAACTTTGCATCAAAACTATTTCATTTCATGGTTGGTGCGCGATACCTTTGTTAGACTAGCTAGCTTTACCAAAGATAAATTGTATTGCATTTTCACCTCCTGTCATTTCTCTAAAATCATCCTCGCTTGTTATGCATAAAACAGAACCCAAGTAGTTCCTGGTATATGTCGAAATTCCTGTTAAAGGCCCATATGAATATAGCCAACTGTGCTACACCCGTTACGTCAGTTGACTCATAGAGACCAATGAAAATAATTCAAAATCAGCTCTATTGTTCTTTAATTGTTCAATCAAGCTGGCTGACATGCCATTTATTCTATCTGCAACAGTGTCACTAGTTAACGCTATTTCTTTGTATGCTTTCTCCTTTTTTTTTAATAAATGACATCGTCTTAAACAAAACACTCTTTCATAAAATCACATTTATTAAATGATTTGAAATGGCTTGCAATGAAGTTTGACAAAATGTAGCTTGCATTCACTGCAGACCCACCCTCGTTGTTCAGTTGAACAAATACTATTTTTTCATTCAAGTAGCTTGTAATCTCTTGTTTTTCAGCGTAATAGTTTACCATTATGTTTTTTTTTAGGTGGCCAAGCAGGCCGCTTGCAAGGTGGTCGCGGGGAAACTTTAACAGCATCCCCCTCCTATAATTGATGATTAGATTTCTTTATTTTTTCTCAGGATGTTGCTTAAATTTTCGTAGGAAGTAAAGTAACCTTTTCAGAACTTGCGATCTATAGAGCAGATGATGTTAAGGGTAATCCGTTTTCCTTAGATTTACTTTATTAATAAATCTTAGATCAGAGTTTTAAATATTTCCGAAAGGGGATTGTAAAATTTTAATTCGAGGTTTTGGGTTTCAACCTAGCACTACCATCTCCTAGCTACAAGCTTATCAGGCAGAGCTAAGTGACTTTGTCAAATCTGAAACTAAAAAAAAATTGACCTATGATTATAAAATCTAAAGTAGCCAAAGATATTGTTTGTATCTATATAGATGCCCTTACCCCCACTTATACGAAGAAAACAAACGCTTTTCATTGTCCCTTCAATTTTTATAGCCATGACGTTGACACCGTCATGACACCAGACATCTAATACTTTGTTCGTCACATGATGAATACTTTGTCCTCTACATGGTATAAAGTATGAGACGGAGTTGTTGGTCTTGTATAGAATCCTGATATTGAGATCATCATCTGAAAAGAAAAAGAAAATATGTGTGTAAGAGTTTGTGTTTACACACATATAAATACAAACTCATAGGCGGCACACAAAGAATCAAATCGTTTGTTATCTCTTTTGTGCAGGGAAAGATGCAGGGTATACATTGTAGTTAAATCTAAGGCAAGCACTCAAAGAAAGGTTGCAAAAAAAAAAAGATGATGTATTTATTTACAGTTATAAAATACACAGTGAGACATGGGCTTCAGCTATCAAGTCACAGGGGGTCTTGACTTAAGTTCAAGTTCATTGAGTCCTATTAAACATCAGTACAGACCACCGACACACTACCCAGTGTCGCTCTAGGTCCTCAATATAGTTCACTGGTAGCTATAAAACAGCTAGATCTAAAACAGTCCTTCCTCAGTGTCGGCGCGGGATCAAAGTTATAGCAATATTATAATATATATTTCAAGAGAAAAATTTCTTAAAAGTTCGAATTTTGACAACCGCAATCCTAATTTTCTCTATACACTATAGGTCAGTGCGGAGTTAAAGTGCTGCCCGTGCGATTGGATTGTTTCATGTATGGCGTTGTTGTGCATTGGTTTAAGGCTTAGAGTGAGAGGCGTCAAGTGTTACTAATTAATCATCTAACATGCTAACTGATCGTCGTTCTGCATAAAAAAAGTCCTTGACATTTTTCAAAGTGTATTAAATAATTAACAACAGAATCACATTATGAAAATGAAAAAAAATATCTTGAAAAATCTTTAGTGATGTGACTAAGTTACAAAACAATAATTGGAAATAATGTAGAGACATAAATAACGAAGGTTACGCTATGGACTTTAAGGTGTTTTGACGTGTTCTTTTGTTGAGTTCTTAACTAGGTTCGTGATAGCGACACCCAATCTGGCGTGTATTGGTTGGATCAAACGCTATTATCTATTCTCAACATCATCCTGATTTATTAAGGTGATTCATTTCTTGATGACAGTGGTGTGTGTTTAGTTTCAAGTAATATATATATATATATATATATATATATATATATATATAATATATATTTAATTCGGTATATTTACTATACTTTTGCTCAATTAGTAATACTATTTTAGAGGTCTGCAACAAAACACAGTTATGATCTAAAGAGTATCAAATTTCGTCTGTCCATTGGCTTTTGTCGTAGAGTTGATATGACAGTACGCGTTACAAATTCTCTTCACTTTCTCATGTCGGCAGTTGTTCTTAGAGGGACATCAAGATATATACCGGTTTATTCTTTTATGTTTTTCAGCCTCCTTTTATTTGGATGACTCTCTCTTCGTGATCTCTCCTTTTTATCTTGAAAAATGACTTTTAATTGTGAGTCAAGCCTTATAATTTGACTAAACCAGTTCAGCTTTTTTTTTTATACTTGCCAGCCAGAATGTTGACTTGTTTTAAGTACAAACACATCGTCTTCTTTTTCTAGTAGCTGATTCCCAACACTTTTTAGCAGTCTTGAAAAGGGGAATAGACGCTCTTTATTTTGTGTGGAATGTCTGTCCGTCTTTCCGGCCGTCTATCCGTCCCTACCTTCTAAATCTCGTAAACTAGAAAAGGTAGTGAAAATTCGACATCATATTTTATACCAATTAAAGTTCTGATGCAACGTTTACATTTTTCCTTCAGTAAAACCAAAAAAAAAATGTTTATATCACTTATGTAAGCAGTTTTTTTTCATACAAAAATACGCTACTTTCACAATTATTTACTATTAATAGTAACAAACACGTGAGGCGCGTAGTAGGGTAGATGACCATTTAACATTGCGAAGAAACATGTCCATTTAATTATAAAGTACCTTTAATTGTGAAGCATCCAAACATATCATATTTACAAGACTAACATTATCTACAAAACAACTCCACTAGATGACTTCCTTTCTTCTTGTTTTGAACACACCGTCTTCCCGCAAGTCCCCTAACTCGCCGGTACCCAACACTTGACCGCGTGCCACGGTTGACCACACTTAGTAACCGTGTCATCACATTCCTCCTGGGGCAGAGAAAAATTTTGATCATATCAAAATTTCACGAACCTAATAGTTTGGGTGTACATTAATAATGTTTTACATCGACAAGGAAAAAAATGAAATGTAATACAATGACATCTTCCATTACGAGAAAACTGATAATGCCTATGACGACTAATAAGTCTTCAATAATATGTTATTGAAAGTAACATTTCCAATAAACTATCCAAGAAATATCAACTCTGCATATCTCCTGTTATTTATATAACTTATATAAAAAAACACGAATTTAATTTTTTTTCTGTGTAACGATAATCTTTTTTATGAAAACATAGGAAGGTGGAAAAGACCTAAATAGTTAATACTTATGTTACATCAGCTACGACTACAATCAATGCAACAATTTTTGTACGGAAATGTTTTTTTTTTTTGTTTTTTTTCATGAGGATTGACCCTTTACAAAACAATTAAATCAATTAGATATTCATTATAAGTCATCATTTAGGCCAGGTTTGCATTTATCTTCACATATCCTTTTTTTTTTGGTTTGATGGATCGCTGGGGCACCACACAGGATCTGTCAACCTGCCTTTCTCCATTCATCTCTGTCGTTTGTCTTTGATAGAGTTTTAATCTGTTCTTTCTGAAAATATTAAAACCTGACTTTTTACCTGATTGGGTGGACCACTTCGCGGACTGATTTTGAGTTCGTGTCTCCTCACAAACTGTTTTTGTAACCCTGTTTTTATAGCATTTACTCTCTAGGGCTTAAGTTTTCCTTTAACTTCTGCGTTCAGTGCCCCATTTTCATTAACAAATAGGGGTACTGTGTTTACTTGGGTAGAATACAGTTTAAATTCTAGTGGGAATATGATTAATGTTACTCTTTCACAGTTTGCTCATTGCATCAAATAGGTCATGGGAAAAACATGTACCAAAAACGGTTACATACAGTTTCAAGCATTCGACATAGTTATGTCTGCTATACTACCCTATAACTAAAAAAATAGATAAATGAAACTTATTTTTAAAAGCATTCAAAAGAATATAGACTTTTAACTCTTTCTCTCCTTAATTATTTACCACATTCTGGTGGAATCGACGTTGGTATCGTCAGTTAGGAGAGAAAGAGTTAAAGGGGAACAAAATTACATACCGATTTCCTTCATCAGAAGTCGTATCCACGACAATGGGTAATTTGTAGTCCAAGAAACTATGATGTCTGAGACATTATATTGACAATCGCCACCACTGACTTTTTGAGACGGTTTCGATGGGCTCAATTTCATCGACACTTCACTTGTAGTTAAAAGGTCGTCTCCAATTATGAAATATATATAGATGTAGTGTGAGGAAATAATCAAAAGGTACTAGAGTTCAAATATTTCATGTAAGGATAATAAGGTGTTGTATTTTTTAGCTGTCACCATTATAGAGACACATTTTAGATGACTGATAGTGAACGCATAATTGTGACGACATTAATCCAAAGCAAGAATGTAGCTTAGATAGATGAAACAGACAGTCGAGGTTAGGCTTACATAGAGGTAACATCGCATGTGATTGTAACTGAGACTAGACTGTCGCTAGACTGTTTCTCATTGATAATTTAATTTTGTTACTTCTTCATACGACTATTGGTTGTTTACTCTATTTGTTGAGTGTTGTTATTTATCTGCACATCTGTATTCACAAGTAATCAGACGCGTACAGAAACACGCAAACTATTTGCTGAACAGTACAATTATACAGACACAGATTAGACATTCGTCTCTACACCATTCACATTATTTAAAATACGTAAAGTCATCTTTATTGCCAAAAGAATTAGGACAATACAATACCACACATAAATGAAAATTATTATAGAATCACAGTGAAACTAATAAGTAACATTAGCGATATGTACCATTAGCAAGACAAAAGTACATTTAATGGAACATATGGTGACATTACTAATGACATACGTAACAAACTAGTAGCTACTAAAAGTGTGACATAAATACCATTAGATAATTTTATTAGCACTAAGTAATTCTTCTTTGGACAATATTGAAATTTTGGTTTGATATGTTTTATTGGAGTTGGATTAACAAGTACAAGTATAATAGGTATCTTTAATGAGACTAGTATGTATCTTTCACGGTACTTCTTGAGGTTTCGAATATCACAGTGTTTTGATGGGTAATTTCTGTCACTGGATTCTCTAGATAATGTGTTGTGACAAGTAAGTCAAAGATGGTGGCCGTTTAGGTCTCTAGAGGGTTATATATTTTGAGGACCTTAACTTGCACATAAAGTGACAGACACAACGTTTAGAATGCAGGCAACAAATACATTTACTTAAAATATATGTACAGTTTATTTACATAGAGAAAAGTAAGTAAAGGTAAATTGCTGTACAAAGTTAGGGCGGGGCATAATTATTTACATAAAATGAGACTATCATCATACGATATGAGAACCAAGTGGTCTGAGTGTCATTAGGCTGGTTGCTTAGCTTTAAGTCCTATGCTGCTCTGACGAGACTGGTATGGCTGATGCTGACGTTGTCTGCGGGTAGGCTGGAGTGATTGATCCTAGCGCACGGGGCAATCCAACAATACGTAGCTGCAGTGACGTGTCCCTAGCTAGCGATTGTTGGTCGGACTCTTGTGTTTAGTAGGTAAGGCTGGTATCCTCAGATCTGGTGTCAGCAGACTGGTAACAGCGTTACGAAGATATTGCTTCAAGTAGATGTAGCCTGGAATAAAAGCTGCAACGAGATGCGTAGGTCGGCTTAGCCTTAATGATGACACTGGGAGGTAGACGCCTTTCCATGAAGGAAATTTTCAGAATGTTAAATAGAAACCATAATCTAGTTTCACAATAGTAAGGGGAGTTAATCTAATAAATATTGTATCCCATCAGGGGAGATAACAATAGTAATATAATAATAGTGAAGTCTCACAAAGGGAAACAACAAATAATAATGTAATATTTGATGCATAGAAACCATAACTTAGTTTCACAAGTATCAAAGGGAGCTAACACATAAATATCAGGGGAGATTACAAGTAGTACAAAATTGTAAGACGCACCTGTCACGGTGAGATCATTACAAGTCGCTTAGAAAGCGAGATGAAAGGGGAAGGGAGGATGGCTGATGGTCAGTGACCACGTCGCTATTCTTTACATCTGGCCGTGGGGCCGTAATAATAGAGCAGGCTTGAATGGAGAAAGTGTCCGTTCAAGGGACTGTGACAAGTCAAAAACTCGCCGTCAGATTCGCTCACTTTTATCACAGCATTAATTATTATTCACCTTTATTTATTTATTTTATTTTAATTATTTCCCCTTTCTATGCCCCTTTTTCTTCGCACAACCGCACCTAGTTCCTATTTACGCTAGACATAACGTCTAGAGCATGGACCATGACTGTCAACTAGGCCAACCCTTGTCTGTTACCTCCCCTTGACCGGGGAAGAGATCAAACAGGTAATCGCCTTGAGGGCTGGATGCCCATCCCTCCCAGTTGATACCATATGGGCAGGAATGTAATGTATTACTCCTCCCGCCTCAACACCTGTCTCTCTCTCCTTGATCAAAGAGATCATTCGACGCCACACGTCTATCGACCCTCCAAGGTGTGTCCGCACATCTCAGGCCTCTTTCCAATATGTGAAATATTCGTCTCCAGCCGACCACGTGAGAGACAATCCCTATCTTGTCACATTTCCTGTTTCCGGTCTTGTTCCGACCTTTATAAAATAGGCCATTTCAAACTGATCTCTCTCGCTCATTTCTCTCTCACAGGAACACGAGTCTGGGCCATTTCATTTATTTTACTCCTAGAGGATTATCTGTGGTGAGTTAATCACGCCGAACTTAGTCACAAGTTCCATATAACTAGCTTGTGTGTATATTTCATTCTGGATATTATCCTGTGTATTTTATTTAGTTCATTTATATTTATCTTGTGCATTGTGTATTTCTCACTGTCGTAAGTAGGAAACTTAACCATTGCATATGTATATATTTATATATCACGTTTACCTATGTCGGCAATATTATTGCCACGTTGCTCGATTGACAATTGACGCAACATTGTACATATATGTACAGTTTAGTTTATTCTCTTTGTCTCGGCTGGTCGCCTTGACGACTTTAGAAGAGATATCAGAAATATCTCTCATTTTAATCATTTTGCTTTTGCAAGAGTTGTTCCCTCCCCTTGAACGGACAATCATTGTTCACGTCATGGCCCCGGCCGTGTTTGGACAATAGCGTCACGGTCATTGACCACCAGCGTCCAATTCTCCCCTCTTCTCCCCCCCCCTCTTTATACTTGTATTTTATTGAGATTCTTATTTCCCCTTTTATGTACATATATATTACTTTTTCCCCTCTTATGTACATTTTATGATTACTATCAGCCCTCTATTTTTCCGATCCCATTTGTCATCATTTTCCCCATTGTGCACTAAAGCAATTTTATCAATCTGACGTATGCACCTCAGTCGAGGGCATCGACAAGATGCATGAGAGACATGTCCTAACTTGTCCTTATTTATCCGCAGCCTCCCTCAGGTGTCTGCCTATTTGCTACCTACCGGTACTACTACATGCCTATGTGTATTGGCACGTCTGCCTACTTGCTGCATACTTAGGCCACTTCCTACTTATCGGATCACTCGCCTATTTGGTACTAACCAGCATCGCTTGCTCACTTGGATCCACTACGAGTATCACGTACTATTAGGTGCTCTTCAGCGCTGAAAGTCACTACTCATCGTCCACTTGGCGCTATCGGCTCAAGCCTGCCTATTTGACAGTCCGCCTGTCAGCCCATTAGGTACGACGTCCCTATAGATCCGTTCTGTGCGAGACGTCATAGCTCTGCCAACTCACTGGACTTATCCTACGCCCTACGCTGCCCACGGCAGATCCGCTCTGCCCGCAGTACACTTGTGCCCACGGTAACCGGTCACCCGCCTTACTGTGCCCACTACAGATATTGGAACTTTTGGACTGAACCTCCACAAGGACTATATCATCGGCGTCCCTCTACCCGCTAGACACGCCACTTCAAGACAGGATACAGACAACTACGATTCATCCAAGACAGAAAGAGCTAAGTACCAAGGACAAAGTGACATATTCTCTCATTACGTGCATAAGTGATGATCAAATATAGCATTGTTTAGAGTTAGATACAAACCCTCCCCCTTTTATTATTTTATGTAAATATTTATGTAAATAAATATTCTTTATACTTTTATCAATTTGTATCTCTCTTAATTGCTAGTCTAGTTGCGTGTCTGCTCCCGATTAGTCTGCTGATGGGTCAGTGTGTGATATATTCAAAAATAATCATCCCCTAGACACCAAAACAAGCTAAATTCACGTCACACGCGGCGACCCGTCACAGGGACACAATTCTTATCAAGGTACAATGAATACAAGTGGAGATTATTTATATATCTCTTCCAAGCATTATCGAGGCGGTCAGTCGAGATAAAGAAATAAAGTAATGTACACATGGTTTTACCTAAGTAATATGTCTGGCCAACAGGCCAATAAAATATAGTTCATAAATAATAACGTCATTCCTTGTCATGGAATAAGCGTAAATACATACTTGGTAATAAGAATTGTTACATAAATATTATGATAGTTCCCGGTCAAGGAATTTATCAATAATAATAATATTCTCGTGGCGATATCAGCGATAAATCAATAGTAGCTAAAGAGCTAAATACATGTGGTAAGAATTATTAATAAATTCTAGTCCAGATAAAGTGGATGAATTCGACTATTTAGTCGTACAAGTCATGATAATAAAATATAATACATAAAGTGACTACTTACATAATCCAAGATAAGAATTACACAAATATGTACACACATATAATGCACTAAATAAATGCACAAATATATAAATACACTAGATAAGAGGCTATTAAACCCTTTACAAAGCACATACCACCAAATCCAAAAGTAATGAATATTGAAGTGAATAATCGTAAAGCTTAAACAGAGATATGTATCTTCTCTCTCAGCTCTCCAGAAAGAAATGACATGAAAATAAGAAATTATATCTCTGTTACACGCGTGGGTCAGGAGGCGGGGTCTAAAAGGTGTCCCGACGGCCCGTCTTTAGGCAAATAGATTATCGCATGATAATCGATAATCGATCATGATGATCGTAAGTATCATGTATAGATACAGGGATAGCCACTTATTGAATGACCAGGAAACGATAGACTTGTGTTACTTTGTATCACCCATATGGCCAGACGACGGAGAGAATAGATGCGTGAGACGGTCATTATTGTCGAGTTGAAAAGGTTCTTTTGAAGTGACCTGTGTCCCGAAAGGGAGGGGGGCGGCAGGATGTCCGGTCGTCAAGATAGTTAGAGGCGTGTTTACTCTTGTCGATAGATTGGCTAGACATGTCAGATTAGGAAGATACAATGTGACATCGATGCCTAGAGAGAGGGGGTGGTGGTGGTAGTGCGTTTGTAACGCCAGACGGGCTAGGTCAAGAGAGTAAAGTAAATAATAGAAATAAATTAATTAAATGCTTAGGCCCGAGTGATACCTTAAGTGGGCGAATTTATTTTTGTCACATGCGTTAAAGTCTTAAGATGTTCCTCTTACGTGCCGGGGATATAAAAATACCTAGATATAAATATGTCCTAGAGATTCAAATAACGAAGATCCTTTCAATTCAAATACAGAACTTTAATTTAAAAACTGAGAATCATCATAATGGCATCGTCTACACCAGCGATGCCCAAACTACGGCCCGCGGGCCAGATCCGGCCCGCGACGTGCTTCTATCCGGCCCGCCAAAGCATTGTGAAAACGTGCAAAAAAATTAGAATGTTGAAAAATATTCTGTTAAAGCAGTGATGCTCAAAATACGGCCCGCGGGCCAACATATTTGTTTTATAACTAGAGTGTCTCTCTTTAAAGAACATAACATTAAACAGCTTTATGAAATCAAAAAAGTAAACAAATAAGGCGGCATCCTGGTTTTGAGATGCGATTGTTAGATTACACATAGAGTGGAGAATTGATGAGAGTATAAAAGAAAATGAGTCGGCTGTAGGCTATTTATTATTATATTATTATGGCTTTTATATAGCGCTACTTTCATGCTCAGATCGCTTTGGTCCAATCTCATTTGTGGACCTGTGGGGGGAAGGGTTTGTTTTTCGTTCTGCCTTTAGACGCTCAGTAAACAAAACTCTGCCCGAGTCTGGTGTCGAACCTCGAGCCCCCTTCAAGCCAAGCTAAGTTTAAGCATCTCGACCACGCTGACGAGTGTACCGACATATCTGATACCACTCAAAATCTTGGCATTTATTCGCTATAGAAACATAAGTTTTGAAATTAAAAAAGTAGTAGCTATTTGGAGCATGCATGGGATCGCCAGTGGCGAAGCACTGGCAAAAAGTTTCAACCATCACAGAGAATCGTTTTCCTTTGGAGAAATTAGTGGGAGTGACAACTATAGTTGACAGCAATAGCTTTTTTTTTTAAATCAAATCTCGTTGAATTATTCCCCAACAATATCTATGTTGCAAAATGTTGTCTGGACCATGTCTGATGATCGTGTTCAGATTGAACAATATTCATCGTCTCTAAAATCTGTCTGAGGCCAATTTGTGAAGTGCACAGACATAGCTACTATTGAGACTGATAGACTTACAAACAAAACATCTTTGCTTAATAAATTTCAAATGATGGTGTGATGCAGACTTTTGATTTCTACTCCCTGTTTCTTGGATAAACTTTTCTAAATCTCCGAAAACAAGTGTTATGGAATTATCACAATAATTACAAGCACTTATTAGTGGGAACAAACTTTTCCAGAGACGTAGGGGCCTAATCGTATAGTCTCATACACAAAAATCTAGAATTCTAGATTCAGTTCGTCAACTTGGCTCTCAACTAAGCAGCCGGATATTTAAAAGTAGTTTAGGATAAACTTCTCATGAATTAATGTAAATGCTAGATTCACCGGTTTCTAATAATTTTATTTTTTTATAATTCCCCCCTTTCTTCATGTGGCCCGCGACACGAGTGTCGGACATTAAAATGGCCCGCCGCCCGAGAGAGGTTGAGCATCACTGGTCTACAACTTTACCCTTTTGGTAAGCAACAAATTTTAAAGGGTCCAACTTGCTTAAAGATCATTCAGTAAAATACATTTTAATCAGTTTTTCCGAAAACATTTAGAAACAATTTTAATAGATGAAACAAATCTAAAGTCATTCATTTCCTTTGGTTTGGAAACCTTTGGTACAGGTACAATTATGGACGACTTCCACACAGATGGAAAATCGTGTCTCGTGGTTTAGTAATGAAGTGGAAAATATCTCTAAGAAAGGTTCAGCTAGTTGTTCAGCACATTGTTTTAAGATTTGCCTTTTTATTACAAACATTCGGACATACCTAACACTTACGTAAGATTGTTTTTTTTTTTTATTTATTTATCCATCAGCTTTTAATACCGTACAACTTCATTTACTTATAAAAACAATGAAAGCGTTGAAGATTAGTCCATATATAATACTATGGGCTAATGAATTTTTGACCTAGAGACCTTAGAGGGTTAGGCTAAGAAATGTCATATCTAATGCACGCTTAGTTAACACAGGGGCGCCCCAAGGGGGGGGGCTTTAACCTTTAATATCGATGTTATGGTTCAATTTGTAAATCAATGATTTTCAATCAGATAGTTCTTTTTGCTTCTTCACAAAATTCGCTGATGATGCGGCCCTTTTGCCTCGCTCTGGGAGAGTTCAGACGTAAACGAGTATTTCAGAAAAACAGAACACATTGCAAAGTACTGTAAATATTTTTTTTTATATTAATAAATGTAAAAACAAAAAAAAGAAAAAAAAAAACAACAATGAAATGATAATCGACTTTCGTAGGGGAAAGAAGGAAAATGATATTGTGACTGTAGCTGCATAGACTATTAAAATAGTGCAAAATTTTAAATACCTTGGTACTATCTTGGACAATAAACTAAATTTAACGGCAAATACTGATTAAATCAGCAAAAAAAGGGCAGCAAAGATTACGATTACTGACAAAACTGTCCTCTTTTAATGTTAGCAAAAAGTACTTGGCTATGTTTTATCACGCTTACATCGGCAATCGACAATAAAGATTTTTTTAATTATTATTATTATAATTATTATTATTAAAGTAAAAAAAAAAGTAAAGTTAAGTTCCTCTTTCAGACCTTGTGGTCTATAGGGCAGATGATGTAAAGGTCATCTGAAACTGTGGCTTACGGTTAACGAGGGTGTCATGTGGCAAGCACAACATCCAACCACCTTTACTTTCCCCCAAGTAATGTCAGGTATCCATTAGAGCTGGGTGAACTCAGAGGCACCCATAGATCCCGAAATAAAAATCCCAGCCTTCACCAAGATTCGAATCCGGGACCCTCGGTTCAGAAGCCAAGCGCTTTACCGCTCAGCCACCTCGCCTCCTTAATAATATTATTATACTAGTCGACCGGCGGCATAGCATACGCCGCTATTTTCCAGGGCAGGCCTTAGGCACTGCAACATATGCGACCACAGTGGGTCCCGAACTTTCTTTGGACCCGTGCTAATTTTTAGTTGTATAAATTATGAAATTGAACCATTTTATAAAGCATAACAGATTTCCCGCGGACTCTTGATTTACCAGGAGCCCCCTGGAAATCTCCTGAAATGGTATTAAATGCTATGCCGCCGGTCGAAAAAGTCCTGGAAATTTCCGGACGTTATTAAAATCTTTTTAAAGTAAAAAAAAATGCTATGATATTTTGTGAATGAAAATAGTGCGTATTTGGATATATTATTTCCCATTCACAACATGCTGCGCCATGGGATCTTCCCAATTGCTTGATATAAGTAAAGTGAATGCGTGAATTCATGAATGAAAAATACTATGAAAATGGCTAATTGACCTTAATTTACGCAATTTTAAGAATATAGCTGCACTTATGTAACAATGCTTTAGAAAAACAAATTTGAATGTTAATTTGATTAAATGGACTATAATTAGTACGTTCATGTGCTAAAGCATAAAACTATCTCTGCGAAGAGAAGTTCTATAATCGAGCCATGGGATCTTCCCATTTACTTGTTATAAGTGAATTCATGAATAAAAAAATACAACAACATATGCGACCACAGTGGGTCCCGAACTTTCTTTGGACCCGTGCTAATTTTTAGGTGTATAAATTATTAAATTGAACCATTTTATAACATGATATAACAGATTTCCCGCGCTAAAGTCAAACCTGAGAGTAGTATCTATCTGTGTATTGTCGTTCTAGTTTCAAGAGTCTTACGACACAATCACAATATAATCTCTTCCGGCTTCCATTTTTTTTTTCAAGTTACAGGAAGTTACTTCCTTTTTCCGGTCTATATTTATTTATGTCTATGCTATTTTGTGAATGAAATAGTGCGGATTGGGTCCATTCACACCGTGGTGCGTACGCCTTGGGATCTTCCCTATTTGCTTGCTTGTTGTTGCTTGCTTGCATGTTGTTGTTTGACCTCAGACTTAGAGGAATATTATTATTATATGCAGAAATAAAACTGTATGAAATGATAATATTCTTTCAAAGCTTCAATAACTAAAAGATTCAAATTATTGCTAGAACTTATTTCACAGCTTATAAAATATATGACTTGTCACTTTAAGTTACATCACCAAGCTGAATTCTCTAGCAAATCGTTTCTTTGACTCTTCTCCAGACGTTTGCCTTTAACCAATCCAATCATTTCCCACCAGATGGCTCGCTATCAATGGACGACGTCAAAGATTTCTTTATGTGGGGTTTTCAATATTGGGATAAAAATATACTAAGTTTATTACTCTAATTTAGGTTTATTTAAACCGATACGTTACAGTCTCATTACTTTAAAAGTAATAGATTATAAGCTATGTACCTTAAATGACAGCAACATGTAGCCTACTCTGAACATAGGAAGTACCAAATGATCTTCTAAGACATTTCGCGAAACTTTGTAAGATGTAACGTTATCGGCATAATATTAAAATAATTGTAGACATAATATTTACTTACAGTATTGACATCCATGTCCAAACCAGCCCTTTTGGCATCGTTTATTTCCAGTGCAAGAACCGTTAAAACAAGGAGTTGTACAATGACATGGAAGACAGCGGTTAGCATCTGTGCAGGGCTTATCTATCCGTCAAGAACAATTGCATTTGCATAAAGAAAAGAATGTTGAAGATTGTGTCCTTACACACACAAACACATGCTCACACATGTATCAGTAAAAGTAATCATAGAATATTGATGATCACCATTAAAAACTACAACAGTAAAATGCACATAAGCATAGTAAATTTAATGTTAATACCACTGATCAACAACCTTATTCGACCAGCGGGTCATTTTAATTTCCGATTCTTTTGTTGCGGGCCAGAATTTAAAAAAAAGGAAATATATATCTCATATACCATAACAAATTATTCATTATTATTACTGGCGCAATGATTTCACGTGATTTGATTTTACAATGTTAATTGCAATAGTCGGAGGACAATAGCCTTATCAAGTTACATACACATTAAATATATATTGAAGGCAGCACCAGGGTACATATACCTGTTACGTAATAGCAAAGTAAATTAAATTTGACGAAAATAAGGGAAAAATCGACACAGCCTAGCAGTCTCACACTGCCAAGCGACATAACCTCTAGTCTAGACCATGGTTGGTAAAGCTTTTGAATAATCCAAGTTGTTGAAATTCGGTACCAATAATGATATTGGTGGGAAGCGTGGTCGAGAGGCTAAGTGCGCTTGAACTTAGCTTGGCTTCCTAGAAGGGGGCTCGAGGTTCGACACCCGACCTGGGCAGAGTTGTGTTTACTGAGCGCCTAAAAGTAGCACGGAAAACCAACTCCAATACCTCCAAATTAGATTAGGCCAAAGAGCCCTGAGCATGCTCTAAGCATGAAAGTAGCGCTAAACAAAAGCTATAATAATTAAAAAAAAGTGTCTGTTAAAAGGTCAATACAAATTCGTGAAAAATATGTATTATTAAAACCTATAAGTTTAAAGAAACTATCTTTTTCCATTAAACATTATTTCCTATTAAACTCACCTTGGTAAGCACATAATATCCAACAATAACAATATGTGCAAGCAGTTAATATTTTGTATTTCCTCATTGTTTTAATGAATTTCCAATTGTGAACTATAACATTACAACTATATATTTTTTTTTTAAATCCGTCAATTACTCGGCTAAAACAAATTGAACATTATCATGCATAATGAACAGGGAAGTTTTATTCATAATCTATTTATTATATGTGCAATGAATATATTGGTAACAGCACAAGTGGCGATCTTTCTATCTACTATCAATGGCATAGCTTTCAACACGGAAGTTAGACAGGTTGGTTGCATCAATGACCCTAGTGGTATTTTTCAATGAGCCACTTAGTGCAGTTTTTTTATAAATGGGAGTATGAGAGCAGTTATATGTAATAAGGAAATTGAAATACTACAATTCCGTACATCGGCGTAGCCAGGATTTTTTTTTCATGGGGAGGGAAGATGTTTTCCACCCCAGCCCCCCATTCGCCGAAAATAATAAATATATATATATATATATATATATATATATATATATCAACTGGATAAAGACATCAACAATAGGATAGCCAAAGCGATGGGCACCATGTCAAGGTTGCAGAAAAGAGTGTGGGACAACATATTGCTGACTAACAATACTAAAGCCTTAGTCTACCGGACCTGCGTGATGAGCACTTAGCTAAACGGAAGTGAAACATGGTCAACTTACTCATGGCAGGAAAAAAAGCTGAATGTCTTCCACCTCCAATGCCTAAGGCGGATCTTTAAATAAGGTGGCAAGATAAGATAACCAATAAGAAAGTCCTACAAATAGCAGAGTGCCAGAACATCCGCTCTGTTATCAGCAACAGACGTCTTGGCTGGCTTGGCCACGTTTCGCAGAATGCCAGTAGGTAGACTACCAGAAGATATAATGTATGGTGATCTTATTGAAGGCAGGAGAGCCGCTGGTCGCCTATATTTACGGTATACAGATGTGTGCAAACGCGACATGAAGCTATTTAAAATCGACACCAGCAGCTGGGAAAAAGTAGCACTGGATAGATCCACATGGAGAGAGAACATAATAGAAGGGTCTCGGATTGCAGATGCCATACACACCAGAAGCAGAAAGAAGGCTGAAAATGCAGCTGTGCCTGGTGATCTTATATGAACAACCTGCAACCGCAGCTGTGTATCAAGAATTGGCATCTTTATCCACACAAGAAATTGAAAAAGGAAAAGATCGTCTCACGAGACGTAAAATGCCACAGAGGATGTATATATATATATATATATATATATATGTATATATATATATGTGTGTGTGTGTGTGCATAATTAATCTTTATCTTTATTAGTTTCATTGTTACGGTCGGAAGGCGTTTATTGTGCCCTAGAATATGTTCTTCCTGGAGATAGTGGAAAAATTGTAGACTCTCCCCCTTGCCAGCAAGGGGGTCTTGGGGAGCGACGAGAGCTCCCCCAGTGCGGGGAGAAACACCGTTGCCAAGCACTATTTCCGGTATTGAATGCCAACAAAATACATATTCTGAGGTACCTACGATGCATTATCTTGCTATTAAAAAGTTGTTATTTTAAAAACCTTATGGGCTTTTCTTACTGACTTAGACCATCCCGCGCCCTTTCTTCGCATTTGACGACTGTATGTTTCCAAAAATAAATGTTACTTGCGATTTCTGAAGCCTCTTCCCATCCGCTCTGAGGACCTCTAAGTTGTACTAGGATGGCATCGCAACTTTTATTAGGCTGTAATTCATTTACATTCATTTATATTCATTCGAATATTCATTTCGGAGAGTATGTCCCGCAAACCTCATGCGACGCTCTGTCACAACCTTACTAGGGGTCGACTCCTAGTTTGGCATAGGATTTCCTTGATTTAGACCCGATCTTTATAACTAAGTTCTAAAATCTGTCTTAGCCATCTTGTTGGGCTGCATTTTTTTTTTAAATTTCGCAGACGACTATTCACTGCACTTAGTTAATGAAGCCCAGTCGATGGTAATAATGTGTAAACTCTCTTGACTACGCTCGATTAGTTAGATGTCTATAGTTTGCAAAAGATTATATATCTAAAAGATATCATAGATTTTGGTAAATTTAGTTTGCTTTAGAATAATATATTTTCAACCTCAAAACTCTTTGTAGGTAGATTTTAAACCATCTGTAGGGGGTTTTAACTTTAAAAAAAAACTCTCTGGAGGAGTGTGGTTTAAACTTTAGACCCCATTGGGTTGGCTCATAGAATTTTGAGTGTGTAATTTGCTTTTTTTTATATTGAAAAGGTTTTTTTTTAGTATCAAATCCCGCGGAAGGGGGTTAAAACTCAAAGACCCCTTTGGCAACGCTCATAGCATTTAATTTGCTTTTCTTATATAGAAGAGGTATTTTTTAGCTTCAAATACCGCTGTAGGGAGTTTAAAGTCAAAACCCAATTTGGCATCGCTCATATAATTTTAAGTGTGTAATTTACTTTTTTTTTTTTAAATGGAAGAGATATTGTTTAGCTTCAAGATATTGTTTAGCTACGCTCATAGCATTTTATGTGTGTAATTTCCTTTCCTTATATTGAAGAAGTATTTTTTTTTCTTTAAACCCCGCTGAAGAGGGGTTTAAACTCAAAACCCATTTGGCTGCGCTCATATAATTTTGAGTGTGTAATTTGCTTTTAATATAATAAAGAGAGAGGTTTTTAGTGGCCAACAACGCTGGGGGGGGGGGGGGGGGTTAAACACAAAACCTCTCTTGGCTAAGCTAATAGAATCTGGTGAATGATGTATGAATAGCCTTACATTGAAGAAGGGGTTTTATCGAAAATTTCGTAGGGAGTTTTAAAATCATCCCCCCCTCTTAGCTATGCTCTTGGAATTTCGAAATTGTCGTTTACATTGTTTTTTTTTTTTGTTAGTTTTGTTCTATAGAAGACGTGGGTTTAACTGCAAAACCCCCTTGTATGGGATTTGAAACTCAAAACCCATTGGCTGCGCTGGAACAAATGATGGTTTAGTATTGAAATCTCGCCTAAAGTTAACAAAACTAAGCAAAAAATCAGTCAGTAAATTCCGACCCCCTCCTCTCGGAGGGGGGATTTCATTGAACCCCAAGCCCCTCCCAATGGCTACGCTCATGATTCCGTATAATTAAAATATGTGTTACTGTTAATATTTCGTTGTTCATATTCATAAATACTAAATAAACTGATTATTCCATATTTTCCCTCTTAATTTGGCATAACTGGTTGGATTGAATATTCATTTATTATATGGAAAAAATAAGGGCAAAAGAATTTTGAATAACATAGCTCTCGTTCATTCATTCATGGTCTTTGGACAAAGTAATTTCTTTTGGGAAACTATTTAATGAATCTATAAGTTTGGCTGGTGTCTCGACATCTGTAGTAAGTAACACAAAATCGTCTATAAGTGCGTACTATATTTGTAAAATAGTATACCTCACCTGACAGTTTCTTCAGATCCTGAAGATACTGACATCCTAGCCCAAACTTGTAAGTTCTGTCATACTAACTACTACATTAACCCAAAAACAATGTTTACTTTTTTACAAGAAACAAATCTATTTAGAATACATATACGTTGTACATAATCTAAAACAACAATTAATAATTAGGTTTTCATATTATCGCTTGAAAAAAAACTGCAGTGATGTGTCATGACCATAGAACACTTAACTAAAGAATTTTTTTTTTTTGTACGGAATTTGTATAATTGAGGATTTGAATAAATTATTGACCCTTTACAAAACAATTAGATCAATTCAGTATAAGACATAAGTTAGACCAGGTTCGCATTTAACTTTTAGACATTCACTTTCATTATGCTTTGGTCTGCAGGACCACTGGTGCACCACACTAGATCAGTCAACCTTCTTTCTCAATTCTTCTCTGTCATTTAACTTTGATATAATATTTCTGATGTTCTTTCTAAATATATTGATACCTGCCTGAGTGGACCACTTTGGGAGCCGATTTTCAGTTTGTGTTTCGACACAAACTGTCTTTGTAATCTTTTTAGTGGCCACCGTAAGGGGAAAAGCCGCTATTAGGTTTGTGCAAAATGTCCGTCTGTCACACTTAGGGCTGGAAAACTAAAAGAGAGAAGAAAAATATTATTGCACCATTAAATGAGGCTTGAAAAGTGTCAAAACCTCATTATCATATTGCTCTTGATAGCCATTCGTCTAGGATGATTCTCACTGATGAAATGTAACTTATAAGCACACCTTGAAGATGACGATACTTTTAAGACCACAATATTCAATAATGATATAAATGATGATCTATGGACACAAATTTGCATTCGAAAAATAAATATTTAATTAACAGCTATAGTTTCATATAATAAGACAGTATCATACATAAACAAAAGAAGTTATTATTATACTATTATAAAGTTTAACTCATGTGATTCTATTATTAACATTTAATAATCACATAGACATAGATACTTGGCTGTAGGTCACGACGAACTCTCTCTCTCTCTCTCTATCTCTCTCTCTCTCTCGTTTGTCTCTCTCTCTCTAGTCTCTGCACGGAACCTGTAGCCCAAAGTCACAGTCCGCTCAACCATAGAGTGATATTTACTTGCGTAGTATGCAAATGTTACACCACAAGTATAAGCACCGTCTCTGTCTCTGACTATGGCTCCAACTCTCGACTAAGACTGCCTGTCACTCTGTCACCAAGACTGTATCCAAAGACTTGTCACCAATGATTTTCACCAAGGCTGTCACTCTAAATAAAGACATAATCGAAATATCACTAACAACTAGCTAAAGCGCCATTCTATTACTTCATAATCACCTAACATCTAAAGCTAGATAAATAACTAATAGAAACACTTTCTTACCCTGGTCCTATAGAATTATTTCCTACATGTTTTCTCTGGTAAACAACTCACACCTCTTGGAGCCAAGATCGCGAGCCAACCTCGGCGACTTGCTCCCAAAGTCTGTATGGTCGTTCACCAGAAAACGCCTGACACACGCCCCTGCTAAACTACATGGCGCTGTGTCCCGGTCTGCCCCAAACTTCTATATATATATAGGCTGAGTATCTAGCTTCCCGCCTAACTAACATTAACAATTGTATGTGTCTGTCGAGACTAGGGGTGTACCGGATAGTCGCTCCGGCTCCGGCCGAAAATTCGGCACTTTTTCACTATCCGGCACTATTCGGCTCTGGTCGAATATCACTACCGGATAGTAAACCGGATAGTAAAAACTACAGCGTAGTGCCTGTATTTCTTTTAATATTGTTAGGCGCCTCCATGCGCTAAGTCTTTTCCAGATACGCCATACCGAATTAACACTTAAATATCGAAACAACACAGGCGAAAGACAAACCATATAAATGTTTCGACGCTGATAAACAATGTCCAACAAGAAGTTTAAACTAAATCTCCATGGTGATAAAAATATACAAATATTCACTAAGTGAACATGATTAAATAATGTCAGTTCTGAAATACATTTACTTTTTTTTTAATAAAAGAATTTGTTTTTTAAAACAATAAACAATGACTATGAACCAAATCTTATTTAGTACAAAGACAAGTCGTGTTAATCTAAATAGAAATAAAACTGTGCATTGTAAGATCGCATTACATACATAGCAGCGATGTCTGGCACATTTTAAAAGATTGTTTTGACCTTTGAGTGTTCTAGTAAACATGTAATATTCATTAACTACGTCACGCTGATAATCTGTCTAGATGTGCGGTTATATCTGCAGAGGTAGAGATGAGCAACCCCCATCTCCTTTTGTTTAATTAGTCCATCACATTGAGATCACAGATAGGCAGCTGACCACATTAAGCCAGATGTCAACGTGTTGACACTGTCTAGAGGTCTATCTTAAGAGGGAACTAAGTTTGTTTACTTGGAGAAGAATTTTTATTAGGGGGCGGGACTACAAGCCATCTCTCTATAAGGTTAATCTGGTTTGGGTTTGTTTATTATGAGATAGGTTGTCAATCAAAGGGTCAAAGGACCACAAGCCACACCTTTTGTACTATTGGCCGGGTAATAAGTTTGTTAAGTCTCAATTAGGAGGCTGGACTACAAGCCAAACAGACACTGACCAGTGGTGTCTTTAAGGGAGGGCTCAAGAGACTCAACACCTTAACTTTTATTTGTTTAACCCATGACAATGTATTGATAGACATTGACCATTCTTAAGCCAGAATTGATTAACGCAAATTGTTAAGATATATTGACATTGTCTATAGGTCAACAGATGATAACACTAAGTTTGTTTACTTGGAGAGAAATGTATGGGTGTATGTAGTTTTTTCCTAGTCTTAAAACCTTTAGAAAGAAAGCTAATTTCATTGCTTAATTCTAATGACTTAATATATAGGGCCTAAAGGAAAACCTTACAGTAAAATTTAACATCACAGAAAATAAATTGATCGCAAAAAATAAATTAATCTATAGCACCATAATATGCTGGAATGTTAAGAAACACTTAACCTCTGTAACTAGTGTACGGATAATTTATCCTATCTATTCGTTGGCTGACCATGCCAATGTGTTATCTTTTTTTTTTGCCTGCACACTAAACACTATTGCGTATGCCCAAAGGAAAAAAAAAAGCGTGAAGGTCAACAGAATCATCTATACACACTACACTAGGACAACATGTGTAGGTTCACTACGTCTATCTGACCAGGTTGTTACAATCTATCAAACACAAAATCCATTTATGTTTCTTTTTTTGGTAGGTAGGATGTGGATGAGTTTGGTATATTTGGTTTCCTGATGCTCTTTGATCTATTTATCAGTAGATCTAAACATCAATAATGTAGGTGTAATGGATGTTCCTGCTGTTAATAAAATATCTTTTGCCGCAAACGGATTAATAAATATATGACCTACTACGCTTCAGATTCCAACTATTAACTAACAGCTATCAGTATTAAGTTCTTGAAGCCAGAACCATAAACAGTCTTTGGACTTAAAAATACAAGTCTGATGACCGATTGTTGGTAGAAATTCTTGAACACATACATTCAACCACCATACAAGCCAGATGAGAGATTTACATTAGTAACTAGTAAAATATATACTAACATATTTTACAGTGACCCTCCAACACACAACCTATTTGGTTGGTGGCTTCGTACATACACACAGACACGCTCATGCTATACTTGATGATGCTACACAGATTAAATTTTGTTTATAAAAACTATTTATCTTTAATAAATCAATCAGTAACAGAGTTTAAAACAATAAGGTAAAAAATTATACCAACAAATATAGGTATGTTATATAACAGTTTCGTAAAATGTTCAGCAATACAAGTTTTTTACAAGATACTCAGGTATTCGGCTCCGGCTCCGGCCAATATCAAATTTCATTATCCGGTCATATCCGGCTCCGGCCGGATATCAAAAAGTACTATCCGGTACACCCCTAGTCAAGACCCTCGTATCAGTCGCTCTACAAGACAAACATTGCCCTAATCTTTGTCTGGTATCTGTCCAAGTCTATCAGTGAGCCTTGATAATAGTTATAAAGCTAATTAATAACACTCACACACACACATCTGTGACAAAAAGTTTAGGTGCATCGGCTACTTTTGGTTTTCTAAAAGCAAAACAGTTTAATTTATAAAATTAATTATGCAAGCGATTTTTTAATAACTGTGACAAGTAGGCCAGAGATGGTGGCCGTTTAGGTGTCTAGGGGTTTTTAAAGATTTGAGGACCTTAACTTGCACATAGACCTACAGGTACAACGTTATGAATGCAGGCAACAAATACTTTTTTAGTAAACATATGTACAGTTTATTTGCATAGAGAAATAAGTAAAGATAAAATTCTGCACAGTGTTAGGATGTGGCCTAACTATTTACATAAGATGGGACTATCATCATGAGATATGAGTACCAAGTGGTCTGAGTGTCATTAGGCTGGTTGCTTAGCTTTAAGTCCTATGCTGCTGTAATGACATCGACGCGTAGAAGTATGGGTTAATCGGGATTTCATAGGATGACGTGACGGAATATTTAAAAACTAGGATAAGAGAATGACGAAAGATTAGAAACGGACAAGACGACGCCTAGATCTAGAACTAGCAGGACGACAATTTTGACTGTGCCCTTATTTGAAGTATTAAATTGTTACAAGTTTTCAACTATCGTTTTCTCAAGTTATTTACTTTACCTGTTAGTGAGTGTACGAACTCGTAGTACAATTTACACAACAAGAACTTTCAAAACACCACCTAACAGGATCATCGACGCGTAGAAGTATGGGTTAATCGGGATTTCATAGGATGACGTGACGGAATATTTAAAAACTAGGATAAGAGAATGACGAAAGATTAGAAACGGACAAGACGCCTAGATCTAGAACTAGCAGGACGACATTTTTGACTGTGCCCTTATTTGAAGTATTAAAGTGTTACAAGTTTTCAACTATCGTTTTCTCAAGTTATTTACTTTACCTGTTAGTGAGTGTACGAACTCGTAGTACAATTTACACAACAAGAACTTTCAAAACACCACCTAACACTGCTCTGACGAGACTGGTATGGCTGATGATGACGTTGTCTGTGGGTGGGCTGGCGTGATTGATCCTAGCGCACGGGACAGTCCAACGATACGTAGCTGCAGTGACGGGTCTTCTGGCTAGCGATTGTTGGTCGGACTCTTGTGTGTAGTAGGTAAGGCTGGTATCTTCAGATCTGGTGTCAGCAGACTGGTAACAGCGTTACGAAAATAGGGCTTCAAGTAGAAGAAGCCTGTAATAAAAGCTGCAACGAGATGCGTAGATCGGCTTAGCCATAATGATGACACTGGGAGGTAGACGCCTTTTCGTGAAGGACATCTTCAGAATGTTAAATAGAAACCATAATCTAGTTTCACAATAGTAAGTGGAGTTTATCAATTATATATTACATCTCATCAGGGGAGATAACAATAGTAATATAATAATAGTGCAGTCTCACCAAGGGAAACAACAAATAGTAATAAAATATTTGATGTATAGAAACTATAACTTAGTTTCACAAATATCAAGGGGAGCTAACACATAGTATTGTATTCCGTCAGGAGAGACTACCAGTAGTGTTCAATTTTAAGACACACCTGTCACGGTGAGATCATCACGAGCCGCTTAGATAGCGAGATGGAAGGGGGAAGGTGGGGAGATGGTTGATTGTCAGTGACCATGCAGCCATTGTTTACATCTGGCTGTGAGGCCACAATACAGCACGCTTGAATGGAGACAGGGCCCGCTCAAGGGACACAATCTCTTGTTGAGTTAAAATTTGATACAAGGGGAGATTATTCATACATCTCTTCCAAGAAATGTATTAATGTATAGTAATAACAATACACCAATTCTAAAACAATTACGTAAATGTAAGGGAGGAAATGTTACAATAACAAATGCACATAGAATACACATTTCAAGCACATTTTTTAAAATCAAAAAATGAACTTTTTATGCAGCGACTTTCGAATACTAGCGTACAACCCGGTCATGGCAAGATTCTAAACTTATTTCTTAATCTTTTTTTACAAAATCAGATTTAAACAAAAATGGCTTAGTGACCCAATTAGAATGAAAGAAGATTATTTTTGTGCGTTTTGCCTTTTGGTTGGTCACGGTTACATTAAAAAATAAAACTAAAGGCTTTTGAAAATATGATTTAACTTTTGATGGTCCTTCAGAAATATTGCGATAGTTTAAGGGCAGGGGAAACACTCAAAAATGATGGTTTTGGAAAAAAAAATCGATTTTTAGTTTTTACATGTTTCAAATAGTTCAACATGTTTTGCACGCACTTTAATTAATGATATCTTTGAAAAATATTATTTATTATGTAAAAAGTGTATTTAATAATGGTCACCTTGTCATAATAAGAGCTGAAAATGACCGAAATACTCATTTTATTTACTTGATTTTCATAAACAATGATTAAAGGGACCCCGCCATGTTTGGGCTCATTGAAAAGCTCGACCTTTTTTCTCTAAGGTCAGACTATAAAAAGACATCCAATGAAAAATAATTATTTAAGTTTGAACATTCTTCCCTCCTATATAAATGCGTTTCTTGGCTATAAAAAGAACTCTAAGACCTACATATATCTTCTGTTTACAGACAAGAATAATACGATTGGTTCACATGTGATCACATGACTTTTTTCTCTTATACGATTGGTTGTCAATGGACGCTTTACCACAGCTGAAATGAACACATTAGACGTTCAACGTAGATTAGAATCTTTAACTTTGCTTGATTCTTTTTAGATTTTTAGATGTAATAATTTCTTAGATCAAATATTTTTTTAAAGGAATCGTGTATTGTAGATTTAGATATTAACATTGGTTTAAACAAGGAAATTACGCTGGCAATAGATGCCGAAAAAAAGAGTCTAGATCTACTAGGCTTCTTGATTGACTATCTGTATCTCTAGTTTTAAGTATTCTAACTAAGCATGGAAGGTGAATGCGACAATCTAGAAGTAGACTATGAGATCTAGAGGATTTAGAACTTGACAATATGGATTTAGATCTACTAAAGAGATCTACAATATGTAATATACTAGGACTTAGGACTATACTCTAGACTTCTAAGACGACTAGACAATAGTAACTTTTACTGTTTAGAGAGTCTAGACATTCTACTTCTTGAATGTCTAGATCTAGTTCAGAACTAATAATTAATAATGTATGTAAATCTAGTTCTCAGTTGAGATTTATATATCTTAGACTCTAAGTTAATATAACTATTCTAGGTCTAAATCTAATGTAGATATAAATCTAATAAGACTAAATAACTTTAGATCTTACTTCTAAAGATCAATACTATAGGCCTACTATACTTTATATAGGCCTAGTCTATTTATTCTATATTATCAATAGTATATACTCTAGTTCTGGATCTAGTCAATTTAGGTCTAGAGAACCTAATCTAGTTATAATAAATAAATCTATAAATATATCTATTAAGTTTTTGCACAAAGATAATTAACACAAAAAAAAAAAAAACAACATTTAGATGTAGCCTAAATACTAATTGAAGCACAAAACTATCTGAATTAAGTTCTTTTTTTTTTAAAGCTTCACATTTCACATTGTTAATTTATTGTTCTACTGATATAAATGTACAGCATTTTCTATTTGGATTCTTATCCTATACTCTTAAGCGAACAATTCTTGTATATATATATATTTATTTATATATATATATAAATTTTATTTCGAAAACGGCTCTAACGATTTTCTTTAAAATTTCAAGGCATGTGCGTATTAGTGAGAAAAAAAATCTGAACTCATTGGCCACATCGGGAAAACTCGAGTTATATTGGTTTGAAAAATGTCTCATTATCGAAAAATTTATCTTGGTTTGATGGTTTTATGAATGAAGTGGAGAATTTATGAATGAAAGTTTTCCATGACATAAACGGGAAAAACGCTGCTTACGTCACTAGGCTTACCATAGTAGCCTACAATGCAAACAAGAATGAGTCAATAGACCTAATTAAACACTTGCGCACCATCTTATTGAAGATTGATTTATTATAGAACTATGGAAGGAAAGTAATAAAATTAAATGTACCGATGTATAATTAGTTATTGCGTTTTAAGAACTTAATAAATTGTTTACACCTAAATTGCGTAAGGCAATGTAGATACCGTTTACTTTTTTATTTTTTTTTTGCTGGTGATTTCCAGCTGTCTCGTTCCGAGGCCGCATGCAACCAGGTGCTCTCTTCTATGTCAATTGTCAGCTAAGGCCAGTTGGCGCCTAAGCATTTCGGTGTTACGCCGACCACTTTATTAGCTCACCAAAAAAAAAAGACCGCCTTTGGCATGAGTTTGTCTGAAATTCGTCTCTCATACAGGATACTGCTCTGTCAAGCGTAACTGTCGGACTTAAAGAATTCCCTCTATACAAAGGCCCAACAGAAAATTTGCTGCCGAGGACAGACGCAGACGCGAAAAGAAAATCTTAATCGACCACCGGAGGACAATGGTTATGCTTGCCCTGGATGTGGCAAAATATGTAGGTCACATCTGGGGCTGAGTAGTTACGGGAAATACTGCATTTCTCATTAATCTTCGGATTTGATGTCAAGCCTTAATATAATTATTATTTTGCTTGTAAAATTATGACCATGTATTCATGCTTCAGTGTCTAATGTCCCGTACCAAAACAAAGGAAATGGTGATAACACAGCTGCTCTACTCCTTACTTGCTCACACTGAACAAGATATCTAGCTAGCGGTCAACGAGTTTGCGTACGCTGCAGCCACTTTTGATTAAACTATAAACCTCAGTAAAAAAAATGGGGTTACCGTTAGGACGTGGTGATGAAAGCCCAGGAGATATCTGAATGGAGGGATGTGTAAAAGCAGGCCATATCCTTCCATGGGCTGTAGAACCAGTAGCAGTAGTATATAACCTTTCTTAGTATAAATTATTTAACCGAGCAAGGCTCGGCCACCTGATATTTGAAATTATAAGAGGGTTGTTTCGCAGAAATATCTATATGGCTGTGTCAACGACAACTTGTCGTTTATTGGAACGCGCCACATTTCGCAAACATATTAGACTGAACTATATGTGACTTATAGATTAAAACCTTCTTTGCAGTTTTCAAAAAAGATTACAAAAAAAAATGAAATAAATATTTTAATATATCTATATGACTTATTTGAAGCAAAGTAAAAATTCATTGTGTCGAAAAGGTTGCCTTTCGGCTCAGCTAAGCTCAGCTTTCGCAATAAATTCTTGGTCTTTTATATTGAGCAGTAGGCCTACCTTGAGTAACTTTGAAAAGATTAGACCAATACTTTGCAAGCTTGAAAAATAATTAGAATAAAAAAAAAGCTCTCAAGCTCTTTATAGTGTTTATGTGTAGTGCATCAATGCAAGACATTAATTATTTTCACATAATGTATATATATAGACTATGGTAATTAACTTTACTATTATGCTGGACAATTAAATTTATTCTGTAAGATACCTTATTAATCGTTTTTATCTAATATCTAATTATGTTGCATTTAATTTCAATACACTTAATACCTTTCTATAAGAAAAAGAAAAAAGGTCACTCTATTAATTCCATTACAAAAATGAAAGTTTTGTGTACTTCATCTGACACTTCAATAGCAATTATATTTTCCTACAACTCTGCCAATTTTTAAAAGAAAATAACAAGAAATGCAAAAGTAGATAGCTTTTAAATTAGAGTATGTTTACAAAACAAAATGGCCGCCGTTGCCATAGCAACAACATTTTCAAACTTTTTTTCTCTTGATTTTCAATAGGGTACTCCTACATACCATTCCTGTGTAATATCATTAAATTTGAAGCACAAATGAAAAATTTAGTCTCTAAGTGTTTCCCCTACCCTTAAGTATCTATAATAGATTGTTCTGGATGTTTTGTGAAAAACAAATAAATTCTAACGAATGTTTGTTTGCTCTTCTAACTTATATTAAATTTTGTTTACATGCTTAAACGGCGCAAAAAAAAAAAATGATCTTTAATATGTTGTTCCGGTTTTTTAATGTAAAAAAATATAAATACTAAATTATAATCTCTACACTGACTTAAAATCATTAACTATAAAGTTGTTAAAAATTGTTTTATAAAACAAATTAAGCCAATTGATTGTTCTAAACATAACGCAATTGACCAATATTACAATTGCGAATAGGCAGATCTGGCAGGGATCCGACTCCAACGGGAGCCGCCTCTGAGTTTGTATCACACAACTCTCTTTGTATTCTTGTTTTATTTTTGTTTTGTTTTTACCAATGTGCGAATCCAATGAATCTTAGCTATTAATAAAGACGTCTGTGACATAAAAAAAAAAAAAAAAAAAAAAAAACTTTCATCCACTGAGGTGGTGTATTTTATTGAAACATCAGCTTGCATATATAATTAAAAGAAATAACGGTTCACTTTCGGAAAGGAAAAAAACTGCCCGTGGTATCAGAGCTTTGAATGATCTAATATACCATGATGTCCATTTTTTTTCTAGTTTCTGAGATCTGAATGGGACAGACGGAAGTATGGACAGATAGACCACACAAAACAAATAGCGTTTTTTCCTCTTTCGTTGGCCGCTTTAAAAAACGCAAAAAATAATTATCTAGAAAATTTTGGTTTTAATCTTTAATAATGTTGTTTGTAGTCTCCGTTCTACAAGCTCGATTGGCAGTCAAGACATTATTTATATTGTATTTGTTATCGTTGTTGTCTAATTGTTTTGATGAAATACACTTTCCTTGTACACATTTGTCAGATCTTCATTTTGATGATCTCTAAACAAAATATTAAAATTTCTTTCGAATTTAGAAAAATTAGATTTAGCTAATAGAGTAGGAGCAAGTACAAGGCCATTTATTATTGGGAAGTGATAAAAAAAGGCACCATTGTATATGATCTGGCCTTTTTGTCCCACGTAAAACTGCTTTAGAACGGATAGGAATGTATATGGGCATCTCAGCCTGGACGAAATCCTCCACAGAACATCGCGACTGACCATGTCGGAAGCCTTGGTGAGGTCCACAATGGAAGTGTATAAGTTTAGGTTTTGTTCTATCTATCTATCTATCTATCTATCTATCTATCTATCTATCTATCTATCTATCTATCTATCTATCTA
>JADKLZ010078758.1:85627-102843 GCA_021533235.1 Biomphalaria straminea
AGATAGACACATAGATAGATAGATAGATATAAATGTATAGATAGATAGATAGTCTGAACAATTTTTTGTATTTGTAAATCATGTAACTCTATCAGCTAGTATAAAAAAATTGTCTGTTTTATATTATCATGTGAAATATACACCATTTAGGAAAAATAAAACAATTGGAATAAAATCATACTCAAGTTGCACCATGGAGGATTACTATAGCCGAGACAACCTTTGTCACAGTTCCCATTCAAAGCATTGCAAGACGAATTCAAACATCCTTGAGAACATGTTTGTAAACAATTGACGCCCCATCGACCAAGTAAGCATTCTGGTGGCATGTGAGATTTTATTATGACAAACCAAGGAAAAAAAAAGAAACTCTTTATTGATAGATTTTTTTTAAATAATGAATGCAACTTTTTTTTAAAGGTTAGTGTGAAAATAGTAGATCTACATAAATTGATTAGATGTATTTATAATTTTATACATGTTTTTCGTTTTAATAATTTACTGTAAGTAATTATATCAATTTGTTTTATGAATAAAATGGTTTTGTTACTTACTAGTACTGCATGTAGGAGGGTCACTGTAGCCTAGACAACCTTGGTCACAGACCCCAGAGACACGATTGCAGGAAGATTGATAGCATCCATTGGGGCAGCTTTGTTTACAGTTGATGCCCCACTGACCAAGGGCGCATTCTTTTGGTGAGAAAATGAAGAAAATGAAATGTGTTTTTTTTTAGTAGTTTTTCGAATAGGGGATAGTATTTTAAGCTTTAAGTCCAATTTAATGAAGGATAGAGTTATTTAACCTTCTCTGGACTAATTAACGATAATAGCATTGATTTGAACCCATGAAAGTAAATTATTTTTTGGTTTTATAAATTATAAATTTGTATTAGTAGTATATAAATAGAGGATGCATTCTCCTATAATTCTATACCAAAAGTAACGTTTTCTAATTACAAATTTTTTTTTTATTGAAATCTAATTAAAACAGTGTAGAATATGAAAATGGACAATTCTGTCATAATGTGGAAAATAATTAAGGAGATAAAGAATAAGCAAATATTTTTCTTTTACCTGTCTGACATACAGGTGGGTCACTGTTGCCGAAGCAAATTGTATTACATTGTCCGTTGTCGATATGGCAATTTGTGTTACATTCTTTAGGGCATGCGTTTGAACACATTAGTCCCCAATAGCCTTCGGGACATTCTGCGAACAGGAATTAAATCATTGGTAATATAGATTCATTTTGTTTGTTTGATTTTATTACCATTTGTATATATTTGGATTGAAAATAATACATCTTCTTATTAAACGTGAGCAAACACATAAATATGTTAAGCTTATTGAATTGAAATCTATTGCTAAAGAAAGTCACTAATAATATAATAACAGGTAACAGACTAAACATATATTTAGCGGAACCCTTTTCTTTTTTTTAGCAAGATTAATTCATGTTTATGGAATTAAACTTAATTATTGGAGTGTTAGTCATATTACAAAATTAATAACATCACTGATACAAAGTTATCCAAAGTTATCCAAAAGTTATGAGAAAAATAATACTTTATAGACGCAGGAAAAAAGAGTTTCTTGAGACTCAAAAATGCAGAGCAAGACGCTCCTTAGATATCAGTCTTAGGTGACTTTAGCAACCGTTTTCTTTCTAAAAATGTGTGACATCATTAGAAAAAATGTTAAAGACCATGTTATATCTTTCCTTTTTTGGCTTTCATGTTCAGACTGACTGAAAAACTTGTTTCGTTTAGTCTAATGATGTGTGTCTCACTAATTTGAATCAACGTTCAGTCTTCAATTTCCTTAGACGGCGAATGAGTGTGCGTGCAAATATATCTCTATTGGTAGCATTATCTTTGTGCTAATATAAGATAGTACGTCATTTATGTTTTTGTGTGAAAGCACAAAGGATTAGTACTTAAATAATAAAATAGTTTTATGTGTCTACTTTAAAGTCTCGGTATTATTAATAATACAGTATGTTAATGTTACTATCTATCTTGACAACACTTCTCCGCCTCTTTTTAACCTTCTACAACTAGAAGTGCAATGGTTCTGTAAGGTTGTCATTGTTGGAAGTGGTAATGGATGTAAGCACTCCACTACCTATAACATGCTTCCTAATGGCGTGCGTCTCAAATAGCCTATGACAACCAATCCAACTCCCGGCCTTCACGTGTGGCTCAGATATTGAGTCCGGCGGAACTGTTCTTACTAACAGGAGAAGGGGCACAGGCAAGTAACTGGCGCCTTAACCAGTAAGCTTCGGGCAGGAAGGGCTCGTTAGCCATGGCTTGCTACCCACACAGGAGAAATAAAATTCTGATTTTAAACCTCTGTTTGCTTGCAGCTATACCCAATCAAGGGAAAGGCTTCGGGAGTCAACCCTGAGGAAAAATTAGGATGTGGCGACCCTAAGGCAGTTTGCAGCACCCAGTGCTACACACTGGTAGAACCTGCGACGCCGCTGATCCCAAACTGTATCGCACTGCCGTTTCTTTGGACACATAAACTGCCTGGAGAGAGGATAGTATTAGTGGGCGACATCGTTTCGATCACAGCTAATACCCAGGAATTCATCTCATTTCCATGATATGATCCATAGTCGTTTTGTGACTGAAGGAGACCATACAGTGTCTTCTCTTAAATTGTTGCACTTAGGTTGTATGTATATATACTATTTAGCTCATCATTCGCGGTCGAATATTAGCAGGTTAATTTTAAACTCGAAGATGACTGTTCAGTCCAAACTCTCTCTTTAAAAGCCGACTGCATATGTGGCATGGGTGGGTTAGGTCAGTTGCAGTTAGGCCTGCTTCTTATCTTAGCTTTTTGTTTGATTGGCGCTCTTTCGCCCTTACCACTTTGCTTGCTTCAAATTTTAAGACTCCAAGACTCAGCTACACCCCATGACAATATTCTAATTCATAGCTTAACTCATCGATTAGCAGAAGATTCAAACTAACAAAAAATAAATACACAATCCAGCCTTAGAGGCATAAATGATGATGAACAAACATAATCACTTGTAAAATATTACATACAACATATTTAGTAGTTATATATAACAAAATAACAAACAATATGGATCGTATGTCCTTACTCTTCTAGATACAAAGTAAAAACTGATGTGTGACCATGTGGTCTGATTTCTAAGCGAGGCTTGAGCGAGATTTTCACTTTTCACGTGAAACATGATAAACAAGAACTCCAAGTAAATATTGACTACTGCATGTCACACAATGCTGTAAAAACCTAATGATATGCCGCTTCATTGCTTCATCTGTATGCCTATCTTTAGCCAATGTTGATACGGCTTCTCGGTAACCTGCACCCAGTATGCATAAATTTGAGGGCGTGTTTATCCGTCTTATCGTATATACATGTAAATGAATTTGAAACTAATACTATGTCATCTGCGAAATCCAACGAGATTTGATATACTTCATGGGAACCAGAATGCAGCCTGTTTAATTTATTTTAATGACATTGTCGTTGACTGCAAGCATGAGAAATGGGAATACTATAAAGCATAATTTCATATCCGTCTCGTTGTTTAAGAGTTCCAGCGTCTGTTGTTACAGCTTGATTAGCTTAAGATAGCTTAAAATAGACATGGCGCTCTAGTTTTTTTTTTTTTTTAGAGCTATCCATTTTCTTTTTTTTTTATCTACAAAGCTGATCAACATTCTCTGATGGCATTTCAAACTTTGATGGACGAGGTCTCCACGATGTTTCGAAGACGTAAACATATTCAGTGTTTGATTCACCATGATTTGCCTTTTCGAAAGCAGCTAGGAAACACTAGTCTATTTTTTTTTTTTTTAAATTATCTATGATGAGCTAATATGTCTAATAAAAATGTTCAACACGATTTTTTAAAAATAATTGTACATTTTAAATGTATATGAACACCTTTGATAAAATGTCAAAAACAACGGTATTTTGAAATAGAATCGAAAACCATTTTTGCGTCAAAGTAAACAAAAAAAAAAGTGAAGTTCCCTTTCGTGATATATAGGACAGAAGATGTACTGTTTCTGTGGCCTAGGGTTAACGAGGGTGCCATGTGGCCACCAAAATAACCAAGCGCCTTTACTTTCTCCAAAACGTAAAACAAACAGACACATAACCTGGGAGATCGAGATAATCAGTACAGAACGCTAGCCGCACGACAAGGCATTGCTCTTAACTTTTTAATAATATTTCAGCATTGATCTGATTTAGCAATGTTACTATATACCTTATTAATTATTATTATTAATAATTTGGATCTAATTTATATAAGATTTATGTAAAATAAAAAAAACCAAGATAAACAATAGAATATATACAATACTAAACTTAAAAAAATATAAGATTAGTTTTAGTTTATTATAACATTTTAATGTAGATCTAGACATAAACATTTGGAACAATATTTTATAGACACTTAAACTATCGCAATATTTCTGAAGGAACACTAATGGTTACATCATATTTTCAAAAGCCTTTATTGTTTTTAATCTAACCGTGACGGACAGAACAACCAACAGACAAACCGCACAAAGATAATATTCTTTCATTCTAATGGGGGCACAAAATATTTTTTTTTTAATCTGATTTTTTAAAAAGTTTAAGAAATTAGTATAGAATCATGTCATGGTCGGGCTTTACGCTAGTACACCAAAGTCGCTGCATAAAAAGTTCATTTTAAAAAATGTGCGTGATATTTATATTTGCAGTGTATTTCTTATTGTAACATTCCCTCCCTTACATTTACGTAATTGTTTTAGAATTGGTGTTTTGTTATTAAAAAATCGCTTGCATAATTAATTTTATAAATTAAACGGTTTGCTTTTAGAAAACCAATAGTAGCCGATGCACCTAAACTTTTCAAGCTGCATTTAATGGTGAAATAATATTTTTCGTATCTTTTCTAGTTTTGGAGCCCTGAGTGTAACATACGGACATTTGCCACAAACATAATAGCGGCTTTTCCCCTTAAGGGGGCCGCTAAAAATTCAAGTTTTCATCAGGATTCGAGCCCGGGACCCTAGGTTCGGAGCCAAGCGCTTTTCCGCTCAGTCATCGCGCAAACTTTTTGGTTGTATTCAATCAATTTATTATCTTACATTTTATTTTTTTAACATAAAGATACTAAAACAATTTTTTTTTAGGTAGGAATTTTTTTTTCCTCAGGTGAATGTGACACACCTTTTATGCAGCGACACTGCACCGGGTGACACTGACCGTATTGACGCCGATGATATTTGGCGTAGTTAGCTGTAATTGACTACTTTCTGAGTTTAGTATTAAATTTAAAGTTGTTTCATGTTTTTAATAGATTATCTAAGCTTTGCTTTTTATTTTCACTTACATACAATGTAGTTGACATCTACTTTAAGTTTAAAAATGTAGCTTTCGTCTTTTCTACGACTCTACCAATAAACTATTGTTAAAATGATTACCGCTCTATCTGATCAATAAACGCCTTAAGTGCAAATGTTGACATGGTGGAGCATTTATAGCGCTCAAATGCTAAAATAACGATGAAGTTAACTTTAACAATTTCACATGATTAAGATTAAGTAAGTCAATACCTCCGTAAGCTTCCACTTCACACAGTGTGAGAATCGGTTTGTTATCATATTCCCTATCAATATAAGTTGCTGTGATAGACATTCTCTCTGTTTGTTCTTGTATTGGGATTAAAACAGTATAAACAGGCAAGGGGGTTATCGAAAGATCCTGATGTGAAAAAAAATATATGCCATTCTTCTTAAACATTTGTAGTATGAAGTTCTTCAGCCTCTCCTTGTGCCTATCTTTTGTCAGAACATAAACAAAACAAGATTTTGAAATTCGAAAGTTTAGATAATTTAAAAAATTACCACAGAAAATACGAGAAACAGTACGAAGGTTTAGTATGTAGTATAAAAAAGTAGATCGTGACAAAATCGTAAAATCGATTACATATTTGGAAAACTGAAATGTAAAAAATTGATTGAAAATTTAGTAATACGTGTAATTTACAAACGTTTGAAAAAAAAAACATGCCTATTGAAAAAATATTATCATCCATATAAAATTCTACTGCTAATAATAATTAATAATTATAATAATGGCAATGTCTTCGATTTCGAAGATTTAGGATAAGTGTTGTGTTACACATAACTAAGCAAACCCAGATTTTTTGTCCTGAGAGTATTGCGTGCAAAGAAAGCCATAGTCCGTTCTCTGCGACTGTCTTAAATGGGGATTTTCTTGTGGTTTCAAATTTTGTGTCTAAAAGCCCTTGTAAGATCTTCCAACTGTCTCTTTCAGAGGTCGTCTTCTGATAGTTACTTTCCTCTATGCCAGTGATGGAAAAACGGAGACTGAGTTGATCTTTATAGCGCTAACGGGGCACACCGCTGTTTCGCCGACCTCCTTTAAACCGCCAAAATAGATTTTATTGGGCATGAGGAGGTTTCCCATGCGGGATAGTGTCCGACCGAGCGCAGCTGTCGAATTGAATTAATGCTTCTATATTGTCCACGCCGACCTCCAGAAAAAATAGTTATTTGTAATGTAGTCTTGGCAGCGTATGCTCATTATTTGTTGAAAGCGTTCAAAGACCCTTAAATGCCTTTAATAGAGCACCCATGTCTCTCATGCATACGTGTTGTGAGAACCACAGCTTTATACTAGTTAAATTTTGTTACTAGGTGAGGAGACCTATTTCGTCCTATTTTCAATTTGTGTGACCGATAGCGCAGTTGGACTTTGCGAGACATTTTTCGAATTTTCTGGACTGTGACGCATTGTTGGAGATTGTGCTGCCTGGACAAGGTTGAAGGTCGTTTTCGTTGTGTGCAAGATGGGCGCAATGGTCTGTATAGAGCAGCTCAATAAGAAATGTCTATTTATTATATTTTTTTGTTGTTGTATGGGAGAGCAGACTCCGTACGTTAACTATACTGCCATCGAAGTAGGTTACAATACAAGATGCCCTTGTGAAAGCTTCAAATGCAGAAAAAAAAGCAGGCAAAAGAACATGAACTTGTACGCTGCATTTATTGATCTCAACAAAGCATTTAATGGTAGGAATCTCGATGGCTTGTGGAGTATTCTATCTCGCCATTCACCGCCATTCTGAATCAACTGCTTTAGGGTCAAGATGGTCAATCAGATACAGTGGTGTCTTATTAGCTCACTTCTCTACAGAGAATATTGTGAAGCAGGGTGGTGTGGTTGCACAGACACTCTTTGCAATTTTTTTCTATGGTGCAATGTTAAATTAAGAATACTAACTAGAAGTATATTTGTAGTAAATATTTTCGATGACTTGTTTCACTTTATATTGTTCCTAAAGTACAAACAACGATTGCAGAGTAAAGATTATTGATTTTTTTTTAAAAAAGCCAACTTTATCCTTACTTGTGTTATAAAGAACAACTCTTGTTATTACAACAGGCTGACTTAATGTGAGAGTGAGTTTTGGTCTTTCTTCATCTACTCCACTGTGGGCACAACTATTCGTATCAAAGTCTGCATTTCTATTACCATCCACTGCCTTATCACCTCCAAAGTTATTCGCATAATTAGAGCTCAATACAGCATTCTGTTTGTAGGCGAAATTGCGACCTTTTGAAAGAAATGTTCAATTATTTGCATTGTATTAGGAATAGTCACATTATTATTTTAAATACTCTTGGGTTTGTATTTCAACTATGGGAGAATGTTTGCAGTGATTTGCATGTTTCTTTTTAAATTCAAGTAAAAGAACAATTTTTAGTATGTGTTTCTCCATTGGATTAAATGTAAATAATGTTTGAAGCTAATATATATGCGACCTCAATTCTCATTTTTTTTTTGCGGCCCCCTTATACAAAAAGGTTGATCACCTCTGAAACTATTACATAAGGCTAATTTATGTCCTAATTTATATTTATTCAACATTTATGGTAGTACTAAATGTTCAAACTTCATATATGATTCTTTGAATAGCAGGCCTCTTAGTCATTGAATAATGAAACGTGAAATGCAAGGCATTTGAATTATTTATTCGAGTCGATCATAACCATGAAGTTTAACTCGTGCTGAAAGAAACTAACATGATCTCGCTTAGAGCTACTAGGCATAGTTTTATCTTTGAGCGATACTACCTAGAATACAAAAATTTTACTAATTTGATTGTCGGGTTAGGGTTAGGGTTAGTTATATCGATTTGGCTTTTGTTTAGAAATGGCATGGTGGTTTGTCTCCGTTATTTATAAGAAAAGAGATAATATCAAATGATGACTTTGTACATTACGTTTCTAAACCTAAGGTATTCCATTTAGTCATAAGATATGGCTTCAGAGAGGATCGGAAAGAGCTGGGAAGCCATAAAAAGAAAAAAAAAACAAGATTACAAAGAGAGTTTGTGTGATACACAAACTCAGAGGCGGCCCCCGTCAGAGTCGGATCCCTGTCAGATCCTCCTATTCGCAAGATGTTTCGGATGTTCCTTCTAAGTCCCTGGCTCAATTCCTGTGTGCTCCTATCCTTAAACTAGCGCAATATTTCTGAAAGAACAGTAAAGGTTAAATCATATTTTCAAAAGCCTTTAGTGTTTTTTTCTAACCGTGACGGACAGACCAACCAACAGACAAAACGCACAAAAATATGCTTGTTTTATTCTAATGGGGGCACTATACAATTTTTTTTAAAAAAAAATCTGATTTTTTTTTAAACTTAAGAAATTAGTTTAAAATCAGGTCATTTCCGGGCTTTACGCTAGTACACGAAAGTCGCTGCTAAAAGTTCATTTTAAAAAATTTGCATATCTACATACCAGAAGCACTTCTTATAGTAACATTTCCTCCCTTACATTTACATAATTGTTTTAGAATTGGTGTTTTGTTATTAAAAAATCGCTTGCATAATTAATTTTATAAATTAAACGGTTTGCTTTTAGAAAACTAAAAGTAGACGTTGCACCTATACTTTTCAAGCCGCATTTAATGGTGAAATAATATTTTTCGTATCTCTTCTAGTTTTGGCGCTCTGAGTCTGAAAGACGGACAGACAGACAGAAAGTCATTTTAAAAAATGTGCGTGATATCTACATGCCAAGAGCATTTTTTCTAGTAACATTTCCTCCCTTAGATTTACCTAATTGCTTCACAATTGGTGTTTTATTATCAAAAAATTGCTTGCATAATAATTTTTATAAATTAAACGGTTTGCTTTTAGAAAACTAAAAGTAGCCGTTGCACCTAAACTTTTCAAGCCGCATTTAATGGTGAAAAAATATTTTTCGTATCTCTTCTAGTTTCGGCGCCCTGAGTGTGACAGACGGACAGACGGACAGACGGACATTTTGCACAAACCTAATAGCGGCTTTTTCACATTACGGGGGCCGCTAAAAACTAGCAAGAGACCTCGGAGAGTGGCGTGTTTTTGCTGAGGCCCTATGTTTTATGAGGAACTCAAAGGAATGATGATGATGATAATGGTATCAGATGGTTTAAATAAAACTGTTAAAAATATCCTACCACATAAGCCATAAGCTGTTAATTGTTTCATTTACCAGAAAAGGATGGAAATTTAGCAAATCAACGGCGTCTGCTTCGTAAGGTTTACCGTAAACAGCCAAGTTAAACAGGGTGTTACCTGGTTTCAAACTCCCATTATTGCTAATCAAAATACGCATTCTACAAATCCACCAATGATATCTATCTTTATTCCAGATTAGGTGGCAAACTTTTTACATTGCCAAAATAAAATTCGCGGATGACGCAAAACTTGTGGCACACGAACTGAAGTAGCTTCAGTCGCTAATACCACGCTTCTCTAAGGCTGCCAATTAGTATGCCATGACTATAAAATAGAAAAAAAAACAAAAAAACATGATGTTGACATCTGATAAACACCAGCTCTTCGTTGTCTTTGATGAAAATAAGCTAGAGGTCATGCATGAGTTCTGATACATTGTTCCAGAATAATTTCAGCTCCCATCGCCTCCAATGGAAACGTCTATTATAGTAGTATTAGTGACAACATACCCTTGCAGGATCTGCTGGGTAAGCTTTTTTTTTTAAAAAAAATCCTACTCTGGTTGGGGATGGAACAAGTTGCCAGCACCCCAGTCCAAAATTCCGCCATGTCGTTCTACATAGGGGACCGACAAAGTTGAACGCTGGAGTAGCAGTCTCTGCATGGTAACAGTATAGGAATATGAGAAAATTCGACAGTAGAAAGCAGGTCCTTTTCCCTTGGTTGTGCGCTATGTAAATGTCACAGCCGGTCAGGATAGTTTATGGTCGATAATATGGTTAAATTCTTAGAGAGTGCTCTAAGTATAGGCCTCTCTGTCCTGACTATAGGAAGAAACCATTTCCTTTAGTCGAACGGGATAATAGCGCTACAGCACCGATTCCCTATTGGACTTCAACGCAAATACATGGGATCAACAATTTAAGACGATCTGTCCCTTACAAAGGCAACACCACGTGCACTGGCTTGGTATTGTCCGCCGTATGGAGCACTACAGCATACTGAAAGTGATCCTTTATGTATAACCCGCATAGGGCTCAAGAAAAGCGATCTTTCCTACCTTCAATAAGTTGAAGTAATCAAATGGGACATTAAAGCATTAAAGTGAAGGATAAATAAATTAACCAGCTTTTCTCTTTTATTAGGACGCCACGTTTAACTTAGGGGCGTGCGCCACAGTTTGAAAATCGCTGATCTAAACTCTAAGAGAAACAAAATACGACTCTAAACCTAAAAAAAAAGTTTTCTTATCCAGGCACCTACCACCACTTATGTAAAGTGAACATAATCCTGCATGATTTCCTTCTATTTTTATCTCTATGACATTAACACCATCGAGACACCAGACATCAAGTATTTGGTTAGTCACACGATGTATTCTGTGTTGACTGCATAATTTAAACACTTGAGAGCCTTTAACTTTGAACAGAATTCTTATGTTGAGATCATTCTCTAAAAAAATAAAATAGAGAAAAACACAAATACAATGTTGTTATACAATCTAAAGGCATTTTAGCTATTATATTTTCAAGTCATGGCCACAAAAAAAAAAAAAAACACAACCAGAAAATAATTAATCGTTAAGTCGGCTATATGATATTAATTTCACTCACTATAACGCAATTCCTATGTATGAAAATGTATATTCATTTACAAACAAAATTCCTTGCTTACTAACTGAATGGTTGACAATCTGACTCTATGACTGACCGACTCAATGACAGACTGACTTATCATTAATGTCTTTAAAAGGGGTGGGCAGATAACTCTTAGAAAATATTAGTTTCATGTACGCAGAGCTAATAAGCGCGTTTAATTAACGATAAAATCGACAAGCTCCCTTTTTTTTTCCAAATAGACTTTTTTTTTCTCGCAATCGCGTTCCAAAAAAAAAAAAAAGAACTCATGGACTAGAGATTTACTTTGTATTTATTAGGGAACGTTACAATGCTAGAAAGCATTACTATTAATAACAATAATCAAAATGTCTCTGCCAAAATGATAACATATCTAGTTTTATCAACGTAAGGGATAGTGATAGTAAAAAATATGTGTCCTGAGCGTTATAATAGGAAGCGTGGTCGAGAGGCTAAATACACTTGTCTTGATTACCTATTAAGGGGGCTCGAGGTTCGACACCCGATTCTAGAGAAGTTGTGCCTAAAGCCAGCATGGAAAAAAACTTCTCCCAGATACCTCTTCCCCCATCTGGTCAACAAATGAGATTAGACTATAGCACTCCAAGCATGTGATAAGCTTTGGTTTACCCTTGGAGCTGTGACTGATGTAGGTCAAATAGGCCTTGACTAGTGTAGTCTTTCATCTCCTTGATGCATTAGTTGGAGCTTCTGAGCTGTGTAGCCGAAATAAAATGCACTTGCGTGAGTTGAGTTACTAATAATTGATAATCAGTCATGACTAACTGGTTGAGCGCTTGTTTTTCCGAACCACAGGACCTGTGTTCGAATCTCGATGAAGACCGAGATTTTAAAATTCCGAAATTTTTAGCGCACCCCGAGTTCACCCAATCTTGGGTACTTGACTTTTGTTGGGGAAAGTAAATGCGTTTGGTCCTTGTGCTGACCACATGACACCATGCTCGTTAACTGTTGGCCATAAGAACATATGATAGAAAAATTACATACTAATTTCGTTCATGACAAGTCTTGCCCAGGTCAACATGTATTCTCTGTTCCAAGAAACTCTCACGTCTGTTACGTAATCATCACAGACCTGGTCGCTATTGTCTTTAAGGAAATTAGATGATCTCCCGTGGCCTGCTGTTATTGAGACCCCATCAATAGTTGTAAGATCGTCTGTAATTATAAAAAAAAAAAAAACTAAAGCAGAAAAGGTTATAATTTCTTTGAAAATATTATGCTCAACATACGGTGCGGTAAGCCTCTAAATTAAAAGCACTGTAATAGGCTACATTCCTTATTATAAAAGCGAGTGTTAAAATTAAAAGATATCTTAATATTTCACAATAAAAAGTTAATTATCATTCTCTATAATATTATAGTATTAAATGCATATTTGACCTAAAGGTTCTACTATTGATTCTAATAAGTGTTGTTAACACATTCCTCTTTTCATATGCTAGGATAAATTTTTACAAATGCTCCTTCTTCCCTAGCGCTATTAGAGCATGTAATGGGTTGCCTGAGCTAGCTAGGTAAACCAGTGACTTGGCAGAATTTAGGTCATTGAATGACTAAATGAATAATGCTTAGGACGTAATCATCTTCTTTTTTTCGAAGTAACGTCTATATTATATAAGGTGAGATAAAATACTAAGAATTATTGGTACGAATTGATAATGTAACCTTATTATACTTCTCTCTAGAAAAGGTCAAATCAAAAGTATGCCACATAGTAAACTCGTGTTAATTTGTATTAACCAATCAGAGAAAGAGGTCAACAGAAACAAAGTTGCATGCGTCTGTTTCTAAAAGGTGATAGATTAGAAAAATATTTTTAAACACATTTTTAGCGGCCCCTGTAAGGGGAAAAAGCCGCTATTAGGCTTGTGCAAATTGTCCGTCTGTCCGTCTGTCCGTCTGTCACACTCAGGGCGCCAGAACTAGAAGAGATACGAAAAATATTATTTCGCCATTAAATGCGTCTTGAAAAGTTTAGGTGCAACGGCTACTTTTAGTTTTCTAAAAGCAAACCGTTTAATTTATAAAATTAATTATGCAAGCGATTTTTAATAACAAAACAATATTTCTAAAACAATTACGTAAATGTAATGTAGGAAATGTTACTATAAGTAATACTTTGAACATTCAGATATCACCCACATTTTTTAAAATGAACTTTTAGCAGCGGCTTTCGTGTACTAGCGTAAAGACCGGAAATGACATGATTCTAAACTAATTTCTAAAATTTAAAAAAAAAAATCAGATTTAAAAAAAAAAAATTGTTTAGTGCCCCCATTAGAATGAAACAAGTATATTTTTGTGCGTTTTGTCTATTGGTTGGTCTGTCCGTCACGGTTAGAAAAAAACACTAAAGGCTTTTGAAAATATGATTTAACCTTTACTGTTCTTTCAGAAATATTGCGATAGTTTAAGGATGGGAGCATACAGGAATTGAGCCAGGGACTTAGAAGGAACATCCGAAACATCTTGCGAATAGGCGGATCTGACAGGGATCCGACTCTGATGGGGGCCGCCTCTTAGTTTGTGTATCACACAAACTCTCTTTGTAATCTTGTTTTTTTAAGATTCTAAAAGAGACGAATTAAAAAAGTATAACGTAGAGGAAAGTGAGTTAATTGGAGTGCTTGAGTGGGTCCTTGAAGTGTTGCATGTCCTAGAATAGTTGAGGATTCATAAGTTGTAATAAGTATTGTGTGCTTCATATCTTTCAAGTTTAAGTTTAAAAACATAGAAAAATTAAGTTGTTTAGTTATATTAGTATAAGTAATGCTTTCACATTGTGGATTTATCATTTCAGTGGTTTTGTAAGATTATATGTTTCACGAGTCAAACTGAGACTTCATTCGACTATGGAAGCTGAAATTAAACAAGTTAATTATGGTCATCCAATCAGAGAAAGATGTTAAGAGAAAAAAAAAATAGCATACTTCAGCTTCTGGACGGTCACAGTTAATAAAATAATTAGGGGAGAAGTTTCCATGATTCTGGAAAGTACGATACAGAAAAGTATAAATTTGGGAAAAGTGAGTAAGTCGGGGTCCTCGCTTGTAACGATTTTTGATAGTAACGGTCTTATGTTTAAACACTTGGAGGTCCTTTAGTTAAAGTTATACTAGTTAAAGTTTGTGTATCTTTTATTCTATTTTACAAAGACATATTAGTGAAGTGTTATTGAATTGAGAATTTACTTATATGTGTAATTTGAAGAAGTTAATTGAAGAGGTTATAAAAGAACACATATAATTATATAGTGTATTATCAAATTATTCATATAATCTCCAGCGTGAGATGATTATGTTTGATCAATATTAAATATAAGAAGCATTACTAAGAAAAAAAATACACCGAAATCGTCACAAAAGTATAGTTGTATTATGAATTATTGAATTTTTTTTTTAATCCTTAAAAGAAAGATAAAGAAGTTTCTTCAGTGTTTCTGTTTGTGCCATTAAACATAGGCAAAAGAGAAATAAGCATATTATTGTAAACACAATCATAAACATGAATCATCCCAAAACATTAGGCACTTAAATAATAGTTAATATTAAAAAGGAGTATCCAATATTTACTATTTTTAAGTTTGTTGAGGATACAGCTGTGGTTTTAAGTACTTCCGTAAATATGTATCTGCATATTAATATTATGAGCTCGCTTCAAGCTGACATTAATTAACCATAACAGTATTGCAAAACAAGAAATTTAAAGTTTGGTCGATAAAACAATCGAAACAATATAAAATTTTCTCTAAACATAAAAGATTATGACCCGTCAATGTTGTTTATGTCTAACATTAGCACGACTATAAATACGACCATTAATACTCAGCCACCAGTAACAAACATAGAACACCTCCCCAGCATAAAAAAAGAGGTATTCAAATCACCAGCATACCTATTCTACCTATGCTTTGTATGTGACAGGCTTTCTTAAGCTAATAATTGACTCCATAGCCATCTTTGCGTTCACAGGAAAAAAAATGCTCAGCTTCGACTACAACAATAAAGCTATATGAAAAATACTTAGTACTTTCGATACTCAGACAAAAAATCAGCATAAGAAAATTAAGTGAGTTGTATTGACAAGACTAATCCTCACATTCTTCAACAAAATCGTACAGGTTATTATGACAGATCCCGTAACCGAATGTACACCAATAGCGAATGCAATTAGTACTGTAGCTAGTGCTATAACAAATTATAATATCTGATTCGATAATTAACTACAACCTACGAACAGAATTAGTAAGGCCCATTAGAAGGTCTAATATTAGAGAGGCTAATACAGTGTTTCTCAACCTTTTTTGTATGCCGGCACAGTAAAAAAACAACAAAAATTTCGCGGCACACCACGAAGAGCAACAGTTGTTTTAAAATAAAAAGAAAAAAAAGATTTACCAGTTTTTAATCATTACTTTTAATGTGAAGGTTGTGACTGAGCAAATGAGATCTATCGGAGGCTCCAAAGTCGACAAACAAACTCGCATTTCATCATCTATTGAAAGAAGTCTCTCTCTCTTTTCTTAGACTTGATTTAAGTCAGTGATGAAAATCCAAATTCACAAAACCATGAAGATGAAAATGCAAGAATTATTTTGATTGCATTCAAACTGATTGCTGGATATATTTTGTTGATTGAAATCCAAAAATTATCCAGGCTTTTCTCGGCAAAACTCGACTTAAGAACTACATCGTTTTTTAAATCAATGAGCTGCTCTTCTTCTTCAGTTGTAAGATTTGTAGCTTCATAGTTTCCAAATGGATAGCTGATCCATCCATATTCATTACTTCCAATTGTTGGAAAGTAATGCTGTTATGCTGACTGCAGGTGTGTCAAAGTGTCAAGAATTTTGGAGGTAATTTCTTTGTTTGTAGCACAATCATTGTAAGAAGGAAAGCAGTCGAAGACTCCTTTCGAGATCTTACTTTGCCACAAAGACAATTTTTCGGCAAATGACTTTAGTTTTGAGGATGCAGTGATGATTGTTTCCGATTGTCCTTGAAGACTTAAGTTCAATGAATTTAATTTGTCAAATAAATCAGAGAGAAATGTGACCTTAACCCACCAGATATCGTCATGAATAGAAAATCAAAAGTATTTTTTTTTCAGCTTCCAAGAATGAAATTAGCTCAGCCTTGAGTTGGACGACACGCTTTAATACTTTTCCCCTGGAGAGCCAACAAACGTTGGTATGATACAGGAGGCATTTGTAGTCTGAATCCATTGCTGCACAGAGCTGAGAGAAAAGTCGGGATGCAAGCGGTCGAGATTTGATGAGGTTTACAACTTTAATCACTTGATCCAGAACAGACATCAAACCTTTTGGCAAAGATTTGAAGGCAAGAGCTTCTCTCTGGATCATGCAGTGTACAGCTAATACATTTGGATTTTCTTGACTAACAAGAGTGACGAATCCTTTTCTTTTTCCCTGCATGGAAGGACAGCCATCGGTGCAAACGCTGACACAGTTTTTCCACTGTAGTTTGAAGAACAAAATGTTTTCGTTCACCACATTGAAGATATCTTCGCCTTTGGTCGTAGTTGCTAAGTCCTTGCAAAATAAGAATTCGTTGACACATTTTTCATCCTTTATGAACCGAATAAAAGCTAGCAGCTGGGCTTTGCCGCTAACATCAGTGGATTCATCAACTTGAAGAGACCACAGAAGAGACAGTTCATCGTCAGTCACGTTGAAGTGTTCGCAGATTTGATCTTGTAAATCTGACGATAAGTCTTTTATTCTGCGTGAGATAGTATCATTTGACAAAGGAACTTGTTTAACTTTTTCGGCGGCATCAGGTCCTAGGATTGTTTCAACAACTATTGCTAAAGCTGGTACAATGACAGATTCAGTCTCTGTGTGTGCTTTCTTGCGTTTTGCTAATAACTGAGCAACCTTATAACTTGCAATCAATCCCTTTTCTGGCAGCTTTAGGTAATTTGTAAGTTTCCTAGCTTGTTTATTTTGTTGAGCCCTGATGTTTTCGAAGTATTCCTTCGGTTGGGCTTTTACAGCTGGATGATTTGTTTC